>OY796891.1:2653385-2946505 GCA_963680785.1 Diplosoma virens
GGTAAAAAAGCGCATATTATTAGTGAATAGATTTTTTTGTATTGAAATATGTTAATTCTCATTTGTAAAAAAATATATTTAACTCATTGCCAAAAAACATGATTTACAGCTCAATTTTATTTTTTTAATCATATTAGCTTTTATACATAATATTACACTTTTCTTTAATAACCTCTTTTTTTGATAATTTGGTTTTTTTTTTAAATTGAAGTTCCAGATTTAAAAAATTCAGTTTTTGTTCATAAAATACCATCAATTTAAAGCTTGTAAAAGTAATTTTATTTTTAAGTATGTGATTAACAAGCTAATGGCAGAGATAGTCAAAAGGTTAACAACAGCTTTCAAAAATTTTATAGAAATACAAATCATTTTGATAAAATCAACTTTTAAATGATTTGTATTTTATTTTTATTTTAAGAATAAGAATAAGGATAGCTCTAACTTTAACCTTATTGATTACAATTCAGTATTGGCAGCTGGCTCGGCCCGAAAATTTGCTTTTTTTATAATCATTTTTTCTATAACCTTTATGAAATGATGAAATTAATAAACAAAACTTGGGAAATTGAGAAAATTCTTACATCTATTGGGCAAAAGCAAAAAAATGTATGAGTCCAATTATCTAAAAAGTACAACAAATCCTCAAATCTTCTTCTTCTTTCGACTTCTCCCTACTTGGGGTCGCCACAGCGCGACAGTAATCTCCATTTCACTCGATCTACTTCATCTCCTTCCCTAGCTCCAACCCTTCCCATGTCTTCTCTCACCAAATCCATCCACCTTCTTCTTGGTCTTCCTCTTTTCCTTCTGCCTGGCACCGCCATCTCCATCATTCTTTTCCCCACGTGGTCTTCTTCTCTCCTTTTTACATGTCCATACCAACGTAGCCTCGCATTCTGAAGTTTGTCTCCCAGCTTTGCAATTTTCGCAGTCCCTCTCACGTATTCGTTTCTTATCTTGTCCTTTCTTGTCACTCCCAGTGCCCATCTCACCATTTTCAACTCTGCAACTTCCATTTTTCCCATCTGTCTTTCAGTCACTGCCACTGTTTCCATTCCATAAAGCACACTCTTGTACAAACATTTTACCCTTAACCTTTGCTGATAACTTCCTGTCGCACACAACTCCAGATACCTTCCTCCAACTCATCCATTCTGCTTGGACCCTTCTCCTTACTTCTTCTTCACATCTTCCATCATTACTAACTGTTGACCCCAGGTTTGAAGTTTTTGGCTTTCTTTACTTTTTCTCCTTGCAACTTTAACTCTTCTCCATCATCCACACCCCCAACCCTCAAATATTCTGTCATGCTCCAGCTCACTTTCAGGCCTCTTCTCTCCAGTGCATTTCTCCAAATCTCCAGATCATCCTCTAGCTCCCTATGATTTTGTCTACACAGAACTATGTCATCTGCAAACAGCATATCCCATGGTGCGTTCTTCCTGATGTCCTCTGTCAGCCTGTCTATAATCATGGCAAAAAGAAATGGGCTGAGTGCTGAACCTTGGTGGAGTCCAACACCTACCTTGAATTCTTCAGTCAACCCTGCTGCACTTCTCACAGTTGTTGTTGCTCCATCGTACATATCCTGGATAATTCTTATGTAGCACTCTGATGTTTCAGCTAACCGCAAGCATTCCCACAGTTCCTCTCTGGGTACCCTGTCGTATGCTTTCTCCAGGTCAATAAAGGCACAGTGCACTGCCTTCTGCCCTTCAGTCCACTTTTCCAACAGCATCCTTAGACAAAAGATTGCATCGGTGGTACTCCTTCCTGGCATGAACCCAAATTGTTGCTCAGCAATTGTCACCTCCTTCCTTATCCTTGCTTCTATTATCCTCTCCCACAATTTCATAGTGTGGCTCATCAACTTGAACCCCCGGTAGTTCCTACATTCTTTTATGTTTCCTTTGCCTTTGTACAAAGGTACAAGCATGCTCCTCCTCCATTCATCTGGCATCTTCTCTCCTCGCAAGAGTCTGTTAAAAAACTTCACTAAAAACTCCACACCTTTATTGCCTAAAGCAATCCATGCTTCCACTGGTATGTCATCTATGCTAATTAAAAAAAAAGAAAATTAAATCATAATTTAAAAAAGATTACATTAATACAGAAATCAAAAATTCAAAATGAAAGCATAAATTTTGGTGTAATATTAAGATTCTACCTAATAAAGTCAAACCAAAGTTTTGTAGCATTAGGAAGACATTAGCCAGGATAATTGATTCTTCTAATCAACAAAACTTCATTCATAACTTAACCAAGTCTCTATATATATTTAGCCTACTTTTTTAGATAAAATTATAAATTCTACTAATCATCTGACTTCCAATAACAGTTGCAGAGCTGATGAGATAAATGCAAAATCTATTAAAACGTGTGTTCCTGTTCTCGTTTACATGTGTTTTTTTTAATTTTTCATTGTTATTCTTATGTTGTTTTTAATTTTTCTGGTTGATAATTTACATTTTGTGATTTATTTTTCAATATATTCTACTATGTATTTTTTTATTAATAAATTTTCACTGTCATATCTTTTTTTTTTTAATGATATTATTATTATTATTATTATTTATTTATTGGCGCTTTTTAACAATTATAATTTTTTAGCGCCAGGACAAAAAATAAACCACAAAACCGATATGCAGAATTAATAATACAATGTAGGCCTACATTTACAATTGCTATAAAAGGAAAAGGTGTGCAACCTTAAATAGATCCCCCCCTTTTTTTTTTATTAAAGTTGCTGCGCACCTTTAACCTGTTAAGTAACAAAACACATTGTACAAAAACAAGTAACATTAAATAAATAATTGTGAAGAAACAATAAACGATAAAAGATGAGACTCCGAAATATCCAATAGAATAGAACGTAGAGTAAAGTCAACTTTTATGGTTTGGAGATGATAACGAAAAAGATTTCTGGGTATTGAATAACGAGGACAGTAGAGAAGGACGTGCTCTATGTCCTCCGGAACAAAACACGACGAACATAAACCTGAAGAATGAAGACCAATTTTATGCCATTATATTAGAGATTTTAATTGTTCTGCATTAACTGATAAGCCCATTCGCTTTCCAGCGGCTTCAGAAATAATTTAAAAAATGCTTATATCACTATTTTCTTTGCAAGTTAGTGCTTTATTTATTACCTCTGCTAAAAAAGCTATATTATAGGACAGCCTTAAATTGGATGACTTCACAATATTTTCACAGTCTCCTATCATGACATTCCTGTCTACTTTATTTTTCACAAATTACACTGATTCAGAATTTTTTTTTTATTTTTATTTATTTATTTAATTCAGACTCCCGGTCCATAACAGAAAAAAACACAACAACAAAAAAACAAAACAAAATAAAACAGCAAAAACTGCACAGAATGATTCAAATTCAAAAATTTAAAAACTAATTTCAAACAGTACTGTCCATATAAAATTATCGACAAAATAAATGTACACATTAGAAAATCAACCATTACTAAAAACGATAAAGCATGTGCCTATAATAAGTAAAAAATTGACTATCAAAAAAGCAATAAGTGTTCATCATGTTGGTGACAAGTAAGTTAGAGGAGTTAAGGCAGCGATTAATAAAATTGTACGAAGTTTTTCTCAAAAGAGCTTCAAAAGTAGGTATATGATTTATAACTTGAAATTCATGCGCGCTTGTGTATCTAGGTAGGTTGTGTAACATCCTATAGCAGTCATTGTAGGCTACACGAATACTGTGAAAACTTGATTTTAGGTAATTACTCCAGAGATGAAAAATTTGTACAAAAATTAGTACAACACAATTTAAACAATAGGTTTTTAACATCAAACGAACAGTGTGAAAAAGCAGATTTTAATTGATTTTCGGAACAATATAAAGATCTTACTTGTCTATTTATATCATCATCGTCTGTTAATGCATTGGTTAGATATACACTAAGATATTTAACTTTTTTATTAAAATTCAGCGTTTTGTTACACAAGCGGACTAATTGTGTTTGTTACACAAGCGGACTAACTAATTAGACAAGCGGACGTTTTGTTACACAAGCGGACAAGCGGACCAAAGAACTAATTGTGTTTATGTTTAAGCAAAAAAATGGTAAAAACCCATCTGCATTTAAAGATGTTTTTACTAAAAATGAATCTAAATACAATACCAGAAACAAGTCTATCTTTATTCCAAAGAAATGTTTTAGCACAGTATGTCAGCAAGCTATTTCACACCGTGGTCCCGCTTATTGGAATTGCATTCCCTTTGACTTAAAAAATAAAAAACAAAGTGTTCGATCTTTTACTCTTGAGGTTTATAAATATCTTTTAAGTAATGGGAATAATACTTAATTGTAATGTTTAGATTCCTAAACGCGATACTGCCCTATGTATTTTTGATTACAGGTTTCTGGAAAGAAGGAAATGGAAATGGTGTAAAAATTTTTGAATTCAATCTCTGGAAGAAAAGCTTAATCGATCAAGATATCCAGTCTGCACACAAAGCTTTAAAAAACTCTTCTTATATTTTGATTGTCTGCATAATTTCAAACTCTAAACAAATTAATTCTTTTTCACCCTTATCTTCGCTCTTTCATTAAAATTTCTTTTTGGCAATGGTATACTGTTCGTTTTAGCTATTAATTTTTTATTTTTAGAATTGTAAAATAAGTTTCAAAACAATTACTAAATGTTATGGACTTTGTTTAATTTTTTTATGTTGCTATTATGCTGGTCTGCAAAAATTTTATCTAATATTTTTTGTAGTGCATGAATTCTGTTGTAAATGTTTTTTTTTTTTTTTTTTTTTTTGTTTTTATTGTTATATTATTAATATATATTTTTCCATCAACTTTGACTAGCATAATAGTTTTTTTTTTTTTTTTTATGTTATGTTATCTCTTTTATCGTTAATATTTGTTTATTATTAGCTGTATAATTCCGTAATTTTTTTTTGTATATACTGTACTTTCTGCAATATTTACTATTCTATTATAGTCACCAGTTGCATTTAGAAAAGGTTTCCGGACCTGGTGAGGTTTCTTTTTTGGGTGGTTTTTCTTTACTCACCTTACTCAGTTGAGTTAAATTCCCATCTTGGCTAGCTGTGCCACCCATCATCATTACGCAGCCTAGTCATGCACTGGTTATTTAATCGTTCAGTTTGTTTCATAATATTATTGTTACGTATTTATTTATTTATTTTGTTTTTTTTCTTTTTTCACTTCTTATGTCTTTATATGATTAAGGTGTTGCAGCCATGCTTTATACTATCTTGTACTTTTACTTTGTTTATCATATGCATGTTTTAACGTCTGACGTTGTGCTGCTTCTTCCTTTTCTTGATCTTTTTAATGTTTATAATTTTTGTGTTAAACTGTTTAATAATGATCGAGAATAAAAACACTGAATGAATGAATGAATAAATGAATGACTACAGGGACATTCGTGAGGTGAAATGATTTTGGAAGAAACTGCATACACTGGGATTTATTAGTATTAAAAACAATACCATTTTTATAAGAAAAGCTATCACACACAGCGAGTAAATCTTGAAGTCCTGCAACGCTAGGACTGAAACAGCATATATCATCTACATATATGATATGGTTAACCAAAGTGTTTCCAATATAACAACCAGCAGGAACGTGATTGAAATCTTTTGACAGTTGGTCGATATAGACAGCAAATAAGTAAGGACTAAGTATTTCTCCCTGTCGCACACCGTTAGAGACTCCAAAAGATTGAGACAGTTGAGATCCCCATCTCACTCGCATTTGCTGTTGACAATACCAATATCGCAGCAATCGTATAAAACACGGCGGAACATCACGCAGTAACAGTTTTTAAACAAGAGTTCATGAGATACTCGGTCAAACGCTTTAGAGGCATCTAAAAATACTGAAAAAATAGGGCTACCCTGTTGAAAGTAAGACGAAATGATTTGCTTGAGCAAGAAGATACACATATCAGTGCCAGTACCATGCTTAAACCCGAATTGGTGATCACTAGTTGACAAAAAAGGCTTTATGTGAAATAATATAAAATGTTCAAAAAGCCTAGAAATAGTACTCGTAGTAGCCACAGCTATAGGCCTGTAATTACCTACATTAGTAGCATCTTTATTTTTACACTTGAGAATAGGAACTATCATTAATAAGACAATCTTCAGGAATAAAGCCATGACTCACACACGCTTAAATAAATACAAACACAATAGTGAGCATACCGTAAATGTTCTGCCGTAATACCATCAACGCCAGCAGATTTCGGTAAAGGTAATTTTTTAATTAAATTACACATCATAGGAGCTGTGCACTGAAAGTTGGTTATATTGCAAAAACTGGATCGGCGGGTTAGAAAGTTATCAACAAAAATTTTGTCACAACTTTTACCAGAAGCACTGTTTAAAAGTCCACTGTAGTGGCTTTTCCACATATTTGCAACATCAGACTCACCAGTGGCATTGCCAACAGAGAGTGGAATGCTGTTATTATCTTTTCTGTACACTGCATTTACTTTTTTCCAAAATGCTGTTCTTGAAGAACTTGATTGAAGAGCAGTTGCTAAGGCATCCGATTTATGCTGTTCCTTGAGTCTTCTACAGTGTCTTAAAGATAGCTTAAATTTTTTACGAGTAACTTTCATTTTTTCAAAGTAAATTCCATTTTTAGGACGACCATTATGCACCCAAGTTAAGAAAGCATAACGAGCAGCTGAGTGTAAAGATTTTATTTTTTTGTTCCACCCTGGAACCTGAGAATATTGAGGGGTATTCTGATGATAGCTTAATGCTGCTTTGGATGCTTTAGTCAAAGCAGAGATAATTTCTGGGTAAAAAGTATTATCTCATCAAGATGAGAGTGATCATCACAGGTGGCATTTCTACACTGCATTGCAGCAGCTGGAAAAGATACATCTTTTAAGAGTTCAGATGAGATCATATTTTTTTTTTTTCTGTTCAGGACTAGCACAGTTCCAAGATTTAGTGTATTGATTAGTAGGCTCATCGCTTGACAACAAGAGAGGTAATAAGTTACAGCAAAAAGTAATAGATAGTGGACGATGGTCTGATGTAATATAATCATATAATACTGAAATGTTTTTTATTGATTTATGAACAGATGAAGAAGATATGCAATGATCAAGCCAGCTGGTTGTATGATGAGAGTCACTTAAGTAAGTAAAAGTGTTAGAAGGTATCCCTGAGGAACGTCGTTTTTAAGACGGCGTAGCCTGCTTTGCTTGCTGTCACCGGTGGTAAGGGTGAAGCTTCGATTTTGGACAAGCTCCATGATCATTTTGACCATGTGCTTATCCGGAAGTAGTCTCAGCAGCTTGCAGGTAAGGCCATGGTGCCAGACAGTGTCATAAGCAGCTGTCATATCGATAAATACGGCACCGGCCTTCTTTTTAGCCTCGAAAGAATCCTCGATGTTCTGGGTTAGCAGAACAACTTGATCTACGGTTGACTTCCCACGTCGGAACCCAGCCTGCTCTTTAGGAAGCAGTGGATCGATTAATGGCTTAACGCGGTCGTAGATAACCCTCTCGAGGATCTTGTAGGGGACACAGAGCAGAGATATCAGTCGATAACTCTTTGGGTCCCCCACGGGCTTTGCTGGTTTTGGGATTGCGACCACAAGGGCTCTTCTCCAGATTTTGGAAATTTTGAGTCGGCGCAAACAGGAAGAAAGGAAGTTACGTAACCAGGACTTCAAAGCAGCTCCAGCATGGAGTATAAGCTCGGGGCAGATAGAATCAGGTCCCGGAGCTTTACCTGGTTTTAAATGTTGGAGGGCAGCAGCAAATTCTCTCTGTGAAAAATTGTCAGAGATATTTACTGTGTCTGGTGTTGTGGCCCTCCAAAGGTCAGACACTTCTTGAAAGACGAGTCGAAATGGTCTGCGGTCAACAGCCTCGTATTTCCCATTTCTAACCAGCTGAGATGCAATAGCATCGGCTGAAACGGGACAGTGACGAGGAGAGTGTCGTGAACTACCAGTAAGGTTGTTCAAAATACTCCACGCTTTTCGACTAGAGTGTGAGAAGTCAATACTCCGAACTGCTTCGGACCATCAATCCCTACGCTTTCTGTCAAGCTTAGCAAGGAGAGCTGTAGCAACCAAACTTGATTCGTCTCCCTGAGGAGACTGCAAAAAGATTTTATAGAGGGATTCATACTCTGCATCCCAACACGGAATATAGTTATTTCGATACCCGAGTGGGATAGTCTTTGGTAAATTATGGATATTAATCCACTTTATAAAGCAAGCACATTTTACGGACACTTAATGTCGCCCTCTCTCCGATCAGAAAGATTGACTTCAGATCTAGTTCGAGAAAGAACTGGACTTGGAAATAACTTTTAAAAATCTTAATGCAGCTTTATTGTTGACCCAACATTAGTTGCAGTCAGGCAAAACCATTCATAACACCTAATGAATCGAATTAAAACATTAATGTTGGGAAATTCAAAAAAATTATGGTCACATCTAAAAAAATTTATTAAGCTTTTAACTAAAAACTACTTTATGGTTTCAAAGCTTGTTTAGAGCCATAGGATAAGTTCTTGTTTCACCTAAAGCAGCGTTTCTCAAACCTTTTTTTCTGCGACCCAAAATCGCTAAAAACAACAATCTACAAATATGACTGCGACCCAAATAAATTTGATTGAGCGTATATTGAAACAAAACAAAATTATTATGTAAGCCAACAAAAGGTTGTCTAATTTTTAGCTGTATATGTGTGGGCAGAAATTTGTTCGTAAGCAAACTTATTTCAATTTCTTGATTTTCGGCTGAAAAACGTAGTGATCTCTAAAAAAAAGGCCTTTATCTTGAATCTGACTCTGATTTCTTGATTTTTGTTTTAAAATCGTAATGTTCTCTTGAAAAAGGGTCTTCACTTTTGAAATCTTGTGTGCGCAAATCTTTTTGTTTTACGTGCGGTAATTTACAAGCTTTCGCGACCCATCCGCATAGTCTTAGCGACGCATGGTTTAAGAAACGCTGACCTAAAGTATAGTGATTTTACATCTGCAGTTTTGATACAAATAGCAGAGAGGACTTTAAGCCAAGACATGTTCACACTTTCAGCGTATCTCCAGACTTGGAGTTTGAAGCTCAGTCACACTAAGACGGTGACGGCAGCCTTTCACTTAAATAACCGAGAGGCCAAACGTGAGCTAAAGGTCTACAACAACGGTAGACTTTTACCGTTCTGTCCAATCCCTACTTATCTTGGGGTAAAACTGGACAGATCGCTCACGTTTCGTCATCACTTAGTGGCATTGCGCAAAAAACTATCCTCGCGCGTCACACTGTTGAGGCGACTCGTGGGGTGTTGGGGATGGGGTGCTGGTGCTAAAACACTACGTATAGTCACCCTATCTCTAGTCTACTCAACAGCTGAGTATTGTGCGCCAGTATGGTGTCGCACTGCTCACACTCGCCTCATCGACAGTGTCTTGAATGACGCCTTGCGCATAGTTACTGGATGCCTGCGTCCCACTCCAACGGACCACCTACCCGTACTCTCAGGCATCCAGCCAGCTGAGCTTCCCGGACTGGGAGCGACACTCTCCTTGGCTCATCGTGGATCTCTAGACCCCGATCATATCTTGTATGGTCCTTTAAGTGGGTCCTCAGATACTCGCCAAGTGAGACTAATATCCAGACGCCCATTTGTGCCAGCTGCGCGGAATCGTTTGGACAACCTTGCCAGACTTGGCATCCGCGCTTCTGAATGGACAAATCACAAATGGAACGCGGAGTACTGTGGAAATGCTCATAGGCTCCGTGTTTTGTGCCCGGGGCCGGTGCCAGGCCTGTTGGGATGAGCTTACCCCGAGCAGCTTGGGTTAAGCTCAACCGCCTGCGGTCTGGTGTTGGACGATTGCATTCGTTCATGCACAAATGGGGTCTCGCTCCTTCACCGAATTGTGATTGTGGCGCGCCTCTGAACAAACCGCAGACCATATTCTAACAGCGTGCCCTATACATCGTGCACCACATGGAGCACGAGGTCAGACGGTTTTGGATAGCAAAACTCGATGCTGGCTTAATAACACCACTGCCAGCATCTGATTCAGGCAGCACAACAGTTTGTTTGGTAGTAAAAAAATAAACTCTCGGTCTCAGTCCTGCTTGTGTCTGACCTGTAGTGGATGCCCTTCAAACGACGACGAATATTCATAATTTACCAACTTAATTTTGTTTATCGTTGGCGTGTTTTCAGATTCTATTGTCAGATCAACCGTACAATCTACCATACCACCGAGAATTCCAATAACACCAAGAACTACGACCCGTAGAACCACAACACGAAGAACTACGACACGCAGAACCACAACATGAAGAACTACTACAAAAGCTACAACACGTCGCCCTATCCAGCCACCAACATCTTCCTCTGGACCCAACCCCACAAACCTATTCAATCGACAGTGTCTGGACACCCATAATTTTTTCAGGTGAAAATTTTTTTTCAAATTTTGAAACTTTTTCTGATTGAAGCTACACTAAATTGTTGATTATTTTTTCAACAATCTAATTGTTCGTTGTTAATTCATTCAAATCAAACTGTGCAGTTGTACAGCACATTGCTTGGGTGTACGCAGTTAGTTCCTGATTTCAATATTTAGCATTTTCCATTCACATTGCTAATATAAAGTTTTTGTGGTTACTTCAAAAAGAGCTGAAATTACAATTGATTCATTTCATTAAAGCTTTGTTGGTTTAGTTTTCTATTTGAATTTCTTTCAAAGTAACGCACTTGCAGCAAACGCAACATACGTAGCGCCACACTTTCAATTTACGATTATTTTAACTTCTGACCCGACAGTTCATCAAAATGTCACTTTGTCAAAACTTCATAATTGGGGACACACGGCGCCACAGTGATTGGTAAATTTTAAACTAAGGTTAAGGTTAGGATTAGGACAAGATTAAATTCCAAAATTGTAAATTTCACCATAGAATTAGTACAATAAGTGTGAGGATCAAACTTTGTCATAGAGTTAGGTTAGGATTGGGGTAAGAGTTAGACTTCAGCTAGCTTAAGGTTAAGGTTAGCTGGGTAAGGATTTGCCATAACAAACAGCTAACAAAAGCTGTACTATTTTGCTACTTGGCCTTATTTCACTAAAATGTAATACTTAAAAACTTAAAATTAGAAAGCAAGCAAACACAAAACACACGAAAGCATTGATAGATAGTCGGCAGTGTGGCCGAGTGGTTAGAGCGCCGGCTCGTGAACAACACAGTACATTCTCCTGCTTGGTGGTCCTGGCAAGCAGTTCTAAATTACGGTCATATCTCTATTGAATTACAAGCGGACACTAATATCTTGGTATCTCCGGAAGCAGGTCGGGGTAATTGCCTACCCTATGTATTAGCGCTTCCGTCGCTTTCCTGCGAGTTAGAAGGATAAATATAGAGATAAAATAAATAAAAACTATGTCGCATAACATCAGAGCATGCGTTTTTAAAGACGACTAGATTACCGCGTCTGTTTTCATGCCCAAACAAAAAAACAATTACAAGCACTGTTGCCATTTAAGAAAAATTATTATGATTGGATTAGAGTTAGGTTTGAAATTACGGTTTTTCAACGCCGCAAATTGTTAGTATTTTTGTTAAAATTTCGTATTAGGGAATTTTAGTAAGTATTTTATAAAGTGTTCAGTGGAAATTTTATTAAGTACATTGTAAATTCTAAGGGGCAATTGTATTAAATAATTTCAATAACTTCACCTCAGTAAAAATCTTATTTATAAAATTCACCGAGAGTCTACACTACGCCTTCTCACAATTCAAATTTTAATTAATTTTATTTAAAACATCAAAAAGATGGTTTAATGATAGAAACCTTCAGAATTAAATCAACTGTTATTGTGATTTAATTCTGAAAATTTCTGTTAAATCAACTGTTCAATGAACTCAACAGAATTAAATCAACTGTTAAATCAACTGTTCAATGAATTGTCATTCGAGAAAAGTTTGTTTAGATAAACTATTGTAGCATCGTTTTCACTATCTTTCTTGTTCAAAATACGTCAGAGCGTTCCTCTTCTTTATCGGTTATTCTTGCCGCCAAAAACATATAGCGTCAACCAAAACAAAATGGATGAATAAAAATTGTCTACTGCTCAGCAATCAGCATGTTCGCCAGTGGCGCAAGTCATTTGAGAAGTTACCCTTAAAGAAGGAGTAAATTTTGTGCCCAACTGTGTTTCTTCCATTGCACTAACCCTGGATTTTTACGATGGAAACACTAAGTATGGGATTATAAAGAACAATGGGTGCTAGTTTAGTATGTGATCTGATGTGAACAATGAACTTTGTTTGGTTTTCACCTGAAACTTTGAGATTCATTGACTGTTTCTTATGTTGCGAATGTTTATGAGGTAACAAAAACTGTATTATTTTAGATCTATACACAACGTTCCTCCTCTTGAGTGGGACCCAAGTCTTGCTCAATCCTCCCAGCGGTGGGCGAACAGACTCTTGAATTGTGCTCCTCAAACCTCACATCCAACAAATCCGTCAAGAGAATGCCAAGGACAATGGCCCCATTCTAAAGTAAGAATACTTGGACAAGATCTGATTTTAAAGTATTTAGAAAGTGAAAAGGGCTAAATCATCGTGCTAGGAAGCCACGAATGATTTGTTCCTTTAGTGTGCTGTGAGTAAAAATAAACAATAATACCACACAAAGTGATAAGGCACGTAAAACAAAATGATGATAATAATTAATTATTTGTAACAAGCAAGAAAAAAGAATAAATTTGAAAGTTTTATCTCGATTTTCCTACGCTGTAACGAATTAATTTGAGCATTGATGAAATTAAAGTAATAAAAAATTTTCGTTTCATGTTGTTTTTTTCTCTTGGTTTTAATTTATTTCTATTTTCATCTGTATGTTTATCCTCTTCACTCACAGAAAAGCGTTGGAGGCACTATACATAGGGCAACTGCCAACCAACAAGAACTCCGACCTGCTTACGAATATTCCCTATAATATTGCTGACTAGTTAAAATATTTCATTTAATTTTTTAGTTTTTCTTAAGATATAAGTGTGATTTGTTAGAACGCAAAGCGAAAGGAAGTGTTGCAAAGAGTCTTTCTCCGGGACACAACAGAATGACGGAGTGGGTTTTGTACCTGGACCGTGTTGGCCGCGTTCGTCATCAAACATCGTTCTTCATCATTTGGCCACGTTACCGACAATGTTGCAGTTCATTGTTCGGCAACGATTGTTATTTATTGAAAATTAAAGAAATAGAATTTAATGTGAAAAGGAGGGGTGCGTGGAATGAATTAAGGGTGCACGGGATGAGAGAGGAGTGCATGGGATGAAAGAGGAGTGCATGAGATGAGAGAGGAATGCACGGAATGAGCGAAGAGTGCATGAGATGACGGAGGAGTGTACGGAATGAGAGAGGAGGGCATGAGACGAGAGAGGAGTGTACGGAATGACAGAGGAGTGCATGAGACGAGAGAGGAGTGCGCGGGATGAGAGAGGAATGTATTGGATGAGAAAAGCGGATGTCAATATAACGGTTCAAAACTTAATACAACAAAAACTTAATGATTAAGTAATGCAAACGCGGCAACCTCTTCACCTTGATACAGAGAGACTCCGGAGTGAGACCATTTCGCTCAGGGGAGAACATCGCGTGGGATGCTTCAAATGACGGCACCAGTGGCAAGAATCCGTGTTCCGATGGTACTTCGAGATCTTTGATTATCTTCCCAACAATCCAACTCTCCAGCAACCTGGAAAACCTACAGGTGACGTCATAAAGACCTGTGATTTAAGCGCTAGATTATAGTAAGAAGCTTTTTTTATGTTGGCTACTAATAAAAGAAGATACTTTTTCAACCTTAAAAACAGCTTTTAAAACTTTTCTCTACTACAAAAACGGTTCTGAAATTTCATTGTTTAAAGGATTTCTAAAAAATTCTAATCGGGAGAAAAAACGGTCTTTATCAAGGAGAAAACCCCAAACTTGGTAATAAATTACCGTTTGCACGTGAGCACGCGCCACCACCAGTGACTGTTTATGAACCAAATTAGGAGTGTAAAACGTGCGACCCAAGAAGCAAAATTTGCGGCCCGCGAAATTTTTGATTTGGAAGCACAGCCACTGCCACCGCCACTCAAATCATTTTTGAATAGCTTTATGGCCTGACAGTGCATTGACGTGAATTCAAATTTTTTGTGATTTGCAATAAAACTAAATCGCTTTTGTGGAAACAAACAGATAATCGATGAGTAATGCGAGTATGGTCGGCGGTTTAATCTTGTTGCACGCATCTGGCCCGGCAGCAGTGAAGGTTGATCAACCTCTGAATAAATTGAAAAATATTTGTGGATAATTAACAATCAAGCAAAACCCTGCGTCGTTTTCATTCAGTTCTAGATGCAACAACACGACTTCTATGCTTTATTTTGTTCGTCGTTCGTTAGAAAAGCTGAATGAAATCACATGTTGCCGATGAAAACTATTGTTTTTTTAGCCTGAGTCAGAATTGAGTGCTGCCATTTAAAACTTTCTTTTTTTTTATTAAAAGGCCATAACACCCAGATAATTTGGAAAGACACAGAAAAGTTGGGATGTGGCTTCGCTGAGGGCCGGGTCGGTCAGAGAAGATATACCTGGACGGTGGCTCATTACACTCCTGGAGGGAACATTAGGTACCCCACTGAGTCAAGAACAATCCAAGAGTTTAGAGTTCAAGTTCCTCCATCGAGATCAGGTTTTAAACTTGTAATTCTTGCATACTATATCTTGTTTATTGTGTGTTGCTCGTCATATATTTTTTTCTGTTGTATGAATATTTTTCGTTCCTCATCATATCTTCTTTACAAATTGAAAACATCCAAGACATTAAAGATATTGCTGTCTTGTTGAAATATTTCATTTCCCATTTTAGGCATTTAAAATTATATACAAAACACAAAAATTGTATATTATATAAATTATATACATTTAAAATTATATACAAAAACATATATATTATTAAGCAAAGGCGATGTAAAGTGTGTTTTCCGAAGAATAAAAAAGATGACAGGAAAGACAGAAGGTGAACCTTAGCCGTGTCGATAACGGTCACCATCAAAACGACACTCTTTACTAATCGGGACGTTGAATTCTAATTTTATGAAGATTTCTTGTTACACTTGTTGCACATATATTTCGTGTTTTATTTTGCAAGAGTGAATCGATCTTTCTTGCAGAATGCTTAATAAAAACATAAAACAAAATTTTATAGAAAATTTATTTAATCCTTTTTAAAAAACCGCAACAGTCTGTTTCATCCTATAGAATTGCCAAGTTGTTACTTATTAAAATAGAATTTCTATTGACTATTATATTACTCAAGTGATGAAATAATTTTTGTATTTTGCCTTTCAAAATAACCAATAGTGTTGATGAAACCATTGGTTACCGAATTCCAAGATTAGCTTGACATACTTATTGCATAAGCTGTCAGTGACCGGTGCTAGTGGAAAATGTTGTTTTATCACTCTATTATAATGGTATCACTCTATCAGTATCGATTCGGAAACCTATGGTTCCGTCAATATTGTTGGTTACATACATGTAACCAAGAAGCGAAAAAATTTTTTTCGACCGACAAATTTTACTCCAAAATTTATAATCTTTAAAGTTGTTGTTGAATTCTTTTTAAACTTAACTGGATTGTATTTTTTGTTTAGGATCGTGCCGTAGAAAATGTAGTGGGAATGAACAAGCTGGTTGCCTTGGTTACGACAGCTCTTTCAGATGCTCCTGCAGACCAGAAACGTTCCTGAATTTCGCAAGGAGGCAAATCTCCAGGTTTGTTTAAATTTTCTGGTTTAATGAAAGGGGCCAAATCCACATTGTGAAGCTTTTTTTGGAAACGCCGGCAGCGAAGTCTTGCCCCTCATTAATTCTAAAAATCGGGCAACATTTTCCACTAACACCGGTGACTGACAGCTTATGTATTAAAACTTCAAAACCAAAACTTTTGCAAAAAGGAAAATTTGTCAAGTTAATCTTTGAAATCTTTTTTAAAAAAATCACCTAATGACTGAACTAAAAAACAATTATCACTGATAACAATACCTCCGTAAATCTAAAATTGAAAACAACAACTTTTTTTCAATTTTTAAAAGCGCAGTGCCATTACAAAGTCAGTAAGTTTTTAGTTTGTTCAGAAATGTTTCCTCATCATTTTTTTATTGTACAGCTCTTGTCTGCCATGCAATTTAATGCATAATCATAATCAATCCAATTCAATGCACAATGTGTCTGAACGCCAATGACATCATCGATTGCGCGAACGCAATATTATTGTTGATTGACCCCAATTGTCGTTGCGATTCTTGGGTCCTAGATTATTCCATCTTTTTAAAGCCTTTTTTATGGGGTTAGTTGAGGATAGGCGCAACCAGTGGGAAACGATCTTTCTTGCTCTTAACCCATTAATACCCAGCGTATGATTTATCGTACGCTGGGCATCAATACAGCTTTTAAACGTTTATACTTTGTACCATTGAAATGCAGCATTTAAACTTGGTATTATAAAAAATTAATTTAAAAAAATTAAAAATCTGGAAAAAATAAAATTCTAGGACCACTAAGCTTATTTTTGTGACAGTTATAAAACACTTAGTTAAGCCTATGATAAATCATACGCTAGGCATTAATAAGTTAAGAGGAACCAGTTGTTAGTGTTGATTTGAAGCAATGTTTACAAACCTTTTAATTTAACTTAGAACTTAGATGGTCAAAAATATATGTTTACCTCATCCGTTCATTTAATTCAATGGTTCTAAAAGCTCTCTCTTTTGGGGCTAATTGGATATGGACTTAATCAGTGGACAACGACCTTCCTTGCTCTTAGAAGAAGAACCAGTCATTAGTGTTAACTACATTCCACGTTATCAAGCCAAACACTTCTTTCTATAACATCGAGTAGACAGCCGAACCAATAAATCTCATTTGCTCACTTCATTCAACTTATGTAATTTAAATTTTATTATTTGTGTTATAGAAGATTTTTGATATTTAGTTTCTATTTATTTATTTGATTGCATCATTGTTTGCAGGAGCGAGCCACAATGCATTGGGTCTAGAGGGGGCTGTGCTGTCATATGCAGTTTTCCACAAAGCTCGGGATCAGCAAAGTGGATTGGAGAATGTCGAGGTCAAAGGTCATGCCGCTGCACGAACATTGCCACCGCCGACAACCGCATCGGAGCGATCTGCGATTAGTCAGCTCGAGAGCGTCATCTAGCGAAGATGATATACATTGTTTTTCAATCACGTGATGTTGATAATGTTTGTACAAACATGTTAAATTATTAATATTTTTCATGAAAAAAAATAAACTTTCAATTAAAAAAGAACTAATGCAGGAAATAAAAAAAGCTAATGGAATAAGACAAGGTAACAATTTTTATACAGTAATTCTTCAGTATATTTAGTAACTGGAGAAGAAGAGAATAAATTCAATTTTTTGGTATAAAGAGAAATTATAAAGACTAAATTCAATTTTTGTTAATGAAAAAGAAAAGACTCGCAATTCTTACATTCACTCTTCGTTGAAAAGATGCTGGTGTGTCCGACGATTTAACGGAGTTGAATAGCTTTTATCCATCCTCGAATTACTGAACTTGTTTAAAAAAAGGTTAGCGAAATCCCTCCAAGTTACCAACTACCCTTATTTAAATATGCGCAATTCTATGACGCCCGATACAGAAAATTATAGTTGTAACTTAAATACGAAAGAGAGGACTGAATTTATTTGTTACCTGCGGACACACGCGCAGCTACTTAACACAATACAGCATAAAGCAATGGTCACCTGACCATTCAGCAAAATCACGGTCACCGTTCCCGGAGAGAAATTATGGTCACACTTCTATGAGCGAAATTATAGTCACTGTTTGATGAGAGCGATGTCTCTCTATTTATAATAAACTTGAATTGGGCCACGTGACTCGGACGACAAATTTTACAGATTTAGATTTAGATTTATTTTTTTTTTTTGTCTACGACCAAGACACGAAAAGTCAAGCAAAACAAAATATATAAATGCATTACAAAAACATTTGGTCGCCATGACTAGATGCCAGCGAAAGACCAACAAGGTCACCAAAGTCAGCCAGCACCTCAAAATAATTAAAGTGATAACATGTACATGTTCAAATAGGCTACAATTCAGTAGAAACAAATAATAGTACACACCATTATGCAACGACATACAACAGATATCATAACAATTTACAGCTGGTACAAAACACACCGAGAAATTTACAAAGAGAAAAACAACAATAAACAAAAATACAACACATAAGTCTAAAAACAAGTAATATTATACATTAAAATAAACTGATTAAAGTTACAGTATTGTTAGCCTACATAAAGGTGAAAAATTCCACAAAAAATTAAAGGTTAAAAAAAATACACAATAAATATGATTTCAAGAAATTTATATATGAATACACAATAAAAGTTGTAGATATGAAATACACAATAAATATGATTTCAAGAAATTTATATATGAATACACAATAAAAGTTGTAGATATGAAATACACAATAAATATGATTTCAAGCAAACGATGTAAAAAAAAAAAAGAAACATATATTTCCTTTTTTACATTATATCAAGTTAATCGAAAATAACAAAAACAACTATATTAATGATAAAGAGGGCATGCAATACAAGTAATTAATGCAATACAATTGATATAGGAAATATACAGTATACATAAGTTATTGAAATATATATAATTGGTGAATGTTGAAGAAACAGCATAGCACAAATATGTCAAAGAAAAAAAACAATATATGACATTAAGAAAACTGATATATATGTATTATTCGTAATACTATTTTTTTTAAATAATTACTTTGCTTATTATTATTTTTCATAGGCTTTTGAAAGAAATACTTTGTAATTTTTAATGAAAGAAATAAGAGATAATTTTTTTATATCACTGGGTACAGTAGACCACAATTTTGCTCCAATGTATTGCAGTCTTTGTTTACCAGATTGTTTTGTTACAGAATGCAGAAAAAAATTTCCATCAGTGCTATATCTTGTCGAATGTTGATGCACACTGTTTATTTTATCATAATAGTTATAAAAACAATAAGGTAACATATGATTTTCAAATTTATACATAAATTTAACAACTTCTAGTTGAAAAAGATCAAATAGTTTTAGCACATTAAATTCTTTGTATAGCATGTTAATTGGGGTCCTAATGTTCTTAAATAAAGAAGCCCTTATAATTCTGTTTTGCAATGTTTCTATGGTCATCAAGAGTGTTTTGTTAGCCCGTCCCCAGTTTAAAATAGAATATTGTAAGTGCGATTGAATTAACGAAAAATATAATATTCTTAAAGTACTGAGTGGCACATAATGCCTTAGTTTATAAAAAATGCCACTTGTTTTTGACAATTTGCTGCATATGTTAGATACATGATGTTCCCAATTTAATTTGTCATCCAAAAAAATACCTAAATACCTTACATGATCTGTTTGTTTAATTTCATTTTTTCCTATGGTTAATTTAAAAGAAGATGTAGTAATGCTTTTTTTACATATAACCATATATTTAGTTTTGTTAAAATTAAGAGATAGTTTGTTTGATTTAAACCATGAGTCAATTTTCTTCAGTTCTATATTCATATTTTGTTCAAGTATGAGTAAATTTGGATCAGCTAGATGTAGATTTGTATCATCTGCAAATATTGTAGTAATACATTTAGTTGCATTTGGCAAATCGTTAATATAGAGTAAAAATAATAATGGTCCTGTAGCCATTTACGTAGCGAAAGGTGGCTAACATATTAAGAATGATTTTTCCTCTACGACTTAATTTTATCACTGTATATTCACAATCGAATTTCACGACTTTATTTTACAACTTTAATCTTCGCATTTAATTCGCAACTCTTTCTTTACAACTGAATTTTGCAACTCACTTTACAATTCAAGTCTTACAATTTTCAATTCTTACAACTCAAGAATGTTAACACGTGCGAGGTAAAAACTCTTGTAGTCAAACTGACGCATTGTTGCGTCATAATGCACATTAGCTACAATCCTTCCCCGATTACGCACAACAATGGGGTCCCGAAGGTGCCCATAGAAATAAATGCGCCAACATAAAGTCGATAAACCAAAAGCAGTAAAATAACTAATTACGAGGAAACAACAGAACAATTAAGATTCAAAACGAAATAAGTCGGAACATTAGAAATACAAATGCAGTAATAATATACATATAAACTAAAAGCAGTAAAACAATTAATTATGACGAAGCAACGAAAACAATCATGATTAAAAGGCAGGAAAGCAGCAGCTCAGAGAAGGTTCGAGCCACGGAACATCCTAAACCGACGGAAACACTAGAATCCCGGGCTACAGCATTCCAGTCGGCAAGAATGCCACGACTCTAACACTACTAAGTCGCCATTAGCTATTTACAAGCACTGTAAAATCAAAAATCTACATAATAATCCCGAAATTTTAAAGGTCTTTGTGTTATTCGACCCTTTGACGTTACTATTGGGGGCACAGCGCTTTCATTAAAAATATCGTCTGGATCTCCGGCGCACAAGTCGTTGGGGGTCTTCTCCATTGGTGAACTAGATGCAAGGGAATAGAAATTATCATCTGCGGAATCAATGTGTATATTTAAATTTTTAAAACTAAGTGTCGCACTTTTAAGTCTGTCGATTGAAACTTTATCTATGCCGCGGCGTAAGTCAAGCTCGAAGTATTTTGGGTTTTTACTGATGATTTTATAAGGGCCTTGATATGTAGGTTGCAAAGGGTGTCGATGATTGTCGTTTCGCACGTAAACATGAGTGGTTTCTGGCAAGAAAAGAGCTTTTTCCAAATATGACTTTCTTTTATTTTTCCGCGGTGGCATGAAACGTAAGGATGTAACGTAGTGGCCAAATTTTGTTACTATTGAATCGGGATCGCATGGAATGTCAGTGCCAGTGTTTTCATCAAAAAATTCGCCAGGGAGTCTAATTGGTTGACCTAGCACAAAGTCGTTGGGGTGAAGCCTTTTAAGTCTTCTTTGGGGCTGTTTCTAAGGGCCATTAAAACCCAAGGTAAATGGTCGTGCCAATCAGTTGGATTATCATAGCACTTGAGGCTGCTCTTTAGGGTCCTATTTAAGCGTTCCACTAGTCCCTGCGCTTGTGGATGATAAGCGGTAGATTGATGGGCCTGTGACCCAAGGTAGTGGCACATGTTTAACCACGTGACTGAAGTGAACTGGGTCCCGCGATCCGTGTAAATGTGTTCTGGACAACCGAACCAAGCCACCCAGTGTCGGACAAAAGCGTCGACACATTCTTCTGCCGTTATGCCAGCTAGTGGTATTGCGTTCATGAATCGAGAAAAACGATCAATTACTACGAGTAAATAGTTGTAACCATTACTTTCTCCAAGTGGACCCGTGATATCCACATACACGTTTGTAAAGCGATCCTTGGGTGTGGGTGTTACATTATCGAGAGGCGCGACATTGTGACGCTGAATTTTCGCTCTGGCGCAAGCTTGACACTCCCGTGTCCATTGTCTAATATCACGTTTCATGCCGTTCCAAACAAAACGAGAGCTAATTAACTTAATTCCGGTTTGAGCACCAGGGTGTGACCAGGAGTGATATAATTTAAAAACATCATAACGCAGTCCTTGAGGGATAATAGGACGCAATCGCGAATACGCTTGATCACAGAGCAACGAAACATCGTGATCTGCTAGGCGAACTTCTATTGGTTGTAAAGAGGCAGCTTTTTCTGATTGACCACCTCGCAAGAGTTCTATTTCAGGGTCCAATTTTTGCATCAATGCGATTCGAAGATAATCTAAACTTGGTTCGTCAGGGACAATGGCGCTGAGTGGTTGCTCTTCATGGGGAATCCTTGATAAAATATCAGTCGGGTTTTCTGCGCCCGGTATATGTTCTACGCGGTTAGTCATTTGCGCTATAAAATCAAAATATCTTTGTTGGCGTGGTGACTGAGCGAGCGTGTGACTGTGAAATTTGTTAACTATCGGGCGATGATCAGTTTTCAAAATAAAATCCGACCCTTCTAAAAAATAGCTAAAGTGTTTTATAGCCGCATAGCATGCGTAAAGCTCTCTTTCAAACGTCGACCACGACTTTTGGGACTTATTCAAAGCTTTTGACCAAAATGCAATGGGTCGGCACTCGCCATCTTTTTCTTGTTGCAGAGTTGCGCCGATGCTAGATCCAGATGCATCTACAATGAGTTCTGTTTGAGCATGAGGGTCAGGAAAGGCTAACGCAGTTGCTGAAGATAGGGCTTCCTTACTGTCCTGAAAGCACTGGAGTGATTCTGTTGACCATATCAAGCGGCGTGAACTCGCGGCAGAGTTAACAAGGTCATAAAGAGGCTGCAAAAATTTCGTTGAGCCTTTAATAAATCTGGCATAGTATTGGTACATACCTAAATATGATTTGAGCAGTTTTGTTGTAGTATGTGTGACAAAGTTGTTGATAGTTTCGACTTTCAATTGCAACGGTTTTAATCCTTCAGAGGATACATGAAAACCCAAAAACGAAAGTTCCTTCACTCCCAAATTGCACTTTTTAGCATTTACTACTAGGCCGTGTTCACGTAGCCTAGAGAAAACGGCTTTTAGCGTTTGTCTGTGTTCTAAATGCGTTTTAGACATCACGATTACGTCATCCAAATAGCAGAAAACATGCGGTAAACCGCTTAAGACTTCGTTCATCAGTAGTTGAAAGTAAGTTGAACTAGAAGCTAAACCCATCGGTAAGAAATTGTACTGATAATTTCCCAGAGGAGTTGTGATTGTCAATTTATGTCTATCTTCTGGCCGTACTCTAATGTTATAATACGCATCCGCGATATCAATGGAAGAGAATAAATTGCAACCGTGTGCTAGGGATGTAAAGTCACTAACATGTGGCAAAGCATATTTCTTTGGTTTCAGCACTTTGTTTAAGTTTGTGAGGTCAGCACAAAGTCTCCAGCCTCCAGATTTCTTTCTTACCATCACGATCGGCGAAGACCAGGCGCTCTGACTCTTTTCAAGGATTCCTTGATCGCATAATCTTTTTAATTCTTCACCCAATGCTCGAAATTTCTCAGGACTTAATCTGCGAGCTTTACAAGAAATTGGTTCTTCCGATGAAGTTTCTATTGACGCAACTACTGAATGTTTACAACACCGTTCACGAAGTGCTGCATCGAAAACTT
Organism: Diplosoma virens; assembly: GCA_963680785.1. Classification (NCBI taxonomy): domain Eukaryota; kingdom Metazoa; phylum Chordata; class Ascidiacea; order Aplousobranchia; family Didemnidae; genus Diplosoma; species Diplosoma virens. The sequence goes on from OY796891.1 coordinate 2,676,654, forward strand.
CGGGATACTCGTTTTTTAGTTCTGTTAGAATGATACTGTCCGTTTTATCGCCACTTTGAACAGCAAATATGTTCTTAAAATCACTATCCCCGTATCGATAGCATTGTTCGACTTCAATCGATTCGGTCAATCTTCGCGCAGAAATATCAACTATCAATTTATGGTAAGCTAGAAAATCAGCTCCTAAAATCCCGTACAGTATATTGCTGATGTAAAATTCGTGCTCAAATAGATGGGAAAAACCAAGGTTAATTTGAGTTTTATAAACACCCAGTACATCTATTACTCCGCTGCCTAACGCTTTCAATGAAGTCAGTGTCGAAGGCTGTACGTTGCGATCATCTACATAATTCAGAGGGAACAAAGATTTTGAAGCACCGGTGTCAACCAAAAACTTAACTCCAGTTTTTTTATCGGTAACAAAAAATAGGGGATTTATCCTATCAAAATTTTTCGACCCCCAAGCCCCTAATTCGTGGAGGGCGACAGCTCGTTTTTTTGGCTCGATGGTATGTGGTGGGGCCCAAGGACACGGTTTGCCTTTGCATTTGGTAGCTCGATTGCCGTAAGTTTCGTGATACCAACAAGCTAGTGACTTGTATGGTTGTGCTACATTCGGTAGTCGATTTATAGGAGCGTTTGGTCCTGGAGGCGAAGTAAATCGGGGAGGGGTTGAAAACTGAGCAAAAGCGCGATCGAGGCGGTTTATGCGTGAATCCAGCATTTCATTTATCAGTTCTTGCGGTTTTGTTGATGTAATATTTACCTTTGACGTGGGAGTAGCGGGCTGAGATTTCGCCAGAGAAAGGAGACGGTCAGCATGTGCAGCCAATTCATCGACCGTGCTTTGTTCGTACGAGTACAATGCAAGCCTGGTCGGAGTGTCCACCGATTGCAGTACGCGGGATTTAAGTATGTCTTCCTGGAGAGTAGTCGGTTCGCAATAACGGGATGCGAATATGGACCTAAGCCGGGCCAAGTAGTTCGAGACTTTGTCATCGCCACGGACACAATCGTTTAACGAGGTCTCTAAATCCTCACCGCCTGCATTGGAATATAACCGGAGGATAGCAGCTTTCAAAGTCGAATAAGGCGTTACCGCGTTAGTTGTTTTTAGCAGATGTGCCACAGACTTAAATACACTGGCGTCTCGAGACAAGGTCGTGACAAGAGCTAAATATCTGGACCGTTCTGATATCATATTGGCTTCTTGAAACATCAATTCGACAGTTGAAAAATAAGCGCTGGCGTCATTTTCCCAAAAAGGTGGCAAATGCATATTTCCAAAACTATTTCCGGGCGAAGAAGCGTTATTATTTTCCCTATTGCCACGTAAATCTGAGTTTGATCTATCACTAGAGAAAGCTCTTGTAGGGGAGAATGTTGCTGGGGCAGGCCGCGACATGTCAGGTCTCGCTTCGTGAAACCTACGTTTGGTCTGATAGTAAAAAATCAAGAATACAAAACTACAACTTAAAATGATTAACGCGGCAACTAAAGCACATAACACCAGATAGTAGTAATACATTATGACGTCACAATATTCAGTCAAGCTTAAGGTTAAAAAAAAAACTGCTTTTTAACTCGTAAATGTTGTTACTACTATTAATAAAATTGTCCGCCAAAAACTAGTTAAAAATTGAACATAAAATTAGCACTTACAATTCTATTGTAATGTTTCGCTTGTAAAACCAATAACAACTTATCTTTTTGTCTATAAGTTTATATATTTAATCTTCTTGGTCTCGCTGTGCTGAATCCTCTTCTATTATCGCTGTTGATCGTTGAGTAAGCTTGTTAATAAAACTTCGAGGTTATGTTGATAAAAGCGTCTTCTCTTAGGTACGAAATCACGTCGGGGTCACCATTTATGTAGCCATTTACGTAGCGAAAGGTGGCTAACATATTAAGAATGATTTTTCCTCTACGACTTAATTTTATCACTGTATATTCACAATCGAATTTCACGACTTTATTTTACAACTTTAATCTTCGCATTTAATTCGCAACTCTTTCTTTACAACTGAATTTTGCAACTCACTTTACAATTCAAGTCTTACAATTTTCAATTCTTACAACTCAAGAATGTTAACACGTGCGAGGTAAAAACTCTTGTAGTCAAACTGACGCATTGTTGCGTCATAATGCACATTAGCTACAGTCCCAATACAGACCCTTGTGGAACACCACAACACATGTATTTAAATTCTGAAAAGTTATTTCCTATTTTGGTACACTGTTTTCTATCTTTTAAGTATGACATCAATAATTTCCAAATTTTACCACGAAAACCATATATATTTAATTTTTTTAAAAGGATGTCATGATTTATTGAATCAAAGGCTTTACTAATATCAAGGAAAACTGAACATGTCATTTTAGGGTCTGGTGCAGAATCGGCCGTAAGCGTCTTTTTATGTCCATTTTAATTTCTCTCGTTTTCCACTTCTCTTTTTCTTTCTTTATTATAAATCGTTCTTTTAGCAAAACTACGACAAACAAAGACATTTATTCAGTTATACAACTTATTTTTCGATATTTTCACGTATTTACTTCTCTAACACTTCTTAATTATTCTTTTCACTTAAATAAAACACTTGTAAAATATAGTTTAAAGTTCTAACAATTGAATTTGTTTAAATATTCAAGAAAACGTAATGTATTTGGGGGCCGATTCTGCACAAGCTATCAATCGCACGTTTCAATAATGATTTATTTCCAAATACACTTCTCAATCATTATACATGCCTTATACATTCTTAAAATATACTGTCAAGTTGTAGGAATTGATTTTGCTTTAAATCATTTAATAAAACTAAAATATTTCGTCACGGCCGATTCTGCACAAGCTAAAATTCGCAGATTTGTATTATGAGTTTAACTTTAAAAATCAATCGTTCTTTTCTCAAACACTTCTAAGTTACTATTTTCACATAAATAAAACACTTTTAAAATATAGTTTAAAGTTCTAACAATTGAATTTGTTTAAATATTCAAGAAAACGTAATGTATTTGGGGGCCGATTCTGCACAAGCTATCAATCGCACGTTTCAATAATGATTTATTTCCAAATACACTTCTCAATCATTATGCATGCCTTATACATTCTTAAAATATACTGTCAAGTTGTAGGAATCGATTTTGCTTTAAATCATTTAATAAAACTAAAATATTTCGTCACGGCCGATTCTGCACAAGCTAACATTCGCAGATTTATATTATGAATTTAACTTTAAAAATCAATCATTCTTTTCTCAAACACATATTAATTATTATTTTCATATAAATAGAACACTTTTGAAATATAATTTAAAGTTCTAACAATTGAATTTATTTAAATATTCAAGAAAACGTAATATATTTGGGGGCCGATTCTGCACAAGCTATCAATAACACGTTTCAATAATGATTTATTTCCAAATACACTTCTCAATCATTATACATGCCTTATACATTCTTAAAATATACTGTCAAGTTGTAGGAATCGATTTTGCTTTAAATCATTTAATAAAACTAAAATATTTCGTCACGGCCGATTCTGCACAAGCTAACATTCGCAGATTTATATTATGAATTTAACTTTAAAAATCAATCATTCTTTTCTCAAACACATATTAATTATTATTTTCATATAAATAGAACACTTTTGAAATATAATTTAAAGTTCTAACAATTGAATTTGTTTAAATATTCAAGAAAACGTAATGTATTTGGGGGCCGATTCTGCACAAGCTATCAATCGCACGTTTCAATAATGATTTATTTCCAAATACACTTCTCAATCATTATACATGCCTTAAACATTCTTAAAATATACTGTCAAGTTGTAGGAATCGATTTTGCTTTAAATCATTTAATAAAACTAAAATATTTCGTCACGGCCGATTCTGCACAAGCTATTATTATTCGTAAAAGTCATTAATGAATTTCACTTTAAAAAATAGCTATTTTCTTTCAAAACATTTTTTAATTCTTTCTTTCACATGTCTAAACACTCTTAAAACATAGCTTAATATCGTAAACATTGATTTTTTTGAAATGTGTTCACAAAAACATAATGGTTTTATAAAGGGCGATTGTCCACAAGCTATTATTCGTAAAAGTCATTTATCAATTTTACTTTATACAAAAGCCATTTGCTTTTAAAACACTTTATAATTATTATTTTTACATGTCTAATCACTCTTAAAACATACTTTACAGTTGCAAGAAGTTTTTTGTTTGAAATATATTCGACAAAACATAATGGTTTTATGGGGGCCGATTCTGCACAAGCTGTTATTTGTAAGTTTGTATAGCTAGTTTAAGTTTACAAAACAACCATTTGTTTCCAAAACATTTTCTACTTATTATTTTGACATGTCCAAACATTTTAAAAACATAGTTGAAAGTTGTAAGAATTAATTTGGTTTCAAAATAGGCAAGAAAACGAAATACTTTTGTTACCGCCGATTGTGCACAAGCTATCATTTGCAGGGTTTATTAATCAATTTTTAGAATTTTTCCCAATTTTTTTTTCTACATACTATTGCACACTTTTAAGGGCGCCAGTCTTATCTACATGTAACTTGGAGTGGATACCTTTACATACTACAACATTTTTGGCATACAATGACCTTGTTTGACCTTATGTTAAAAGAAGGTTTTTATAGCTTACCATTTTGTTCAACCAAAAGTTTATACTGTAGAGGAATATTATTTTCGTCCAAGTCACTGTTTTATACTGCTATAATATTAAAACTAACAATTTAGCTGCAAAGTATAACTAGAGGAAACACTGTCAGTCGTGTTCCTAAGATAAAGTGGATTCACGCCAAAAATGAAAAAGAAAGTCTTTCCCTTTGCTCGCTTGTCCGTTTGGGGTTAAGGGGAAGTAGTTCGAGTTGGTATCTCCAATCTGTCCGAACGTTTGTAACTAGTCCCAATTCACCCGGTTGATTTTTAAAAAAAGAACAGAGCAGGTCTTCAGCGAGTTCGGGGTCGTCCTCTAGACCTTTTCCCACAAGGAAGCACTTTGACCTTCACTGCTCAACCTCACCATAAAAAAATCTTGCATTCATGTAACCTATAATCGTTTGTGTGATAACATTTATTTCAATATGCTTATGATATATAAAAGATTAACTTATCAAAAGGACAACCATTTATGGGTATTGTAGCCGTACGCACGAGGTAGGGGTGTATGGGGTCAAAACCTTTATAAAAAATTATAGTAAGTTAATTGAAAAGAGAATTAGGGCACAAAAATACAAAGACCGAAAAAAACATCGGCATTTTATTTAAGTATTTCTAATGCTAGCAGTCTCCTCATGACACGTTTGCGCTACACTGCATTTGGAGAGGGTAGGGAACTATTTGGCGAAGCCGTTTTGGCGATAGTCTATTTTGAAAGTAGCAGAAAGATTTGAATTAAACAGTATAATAAATTAACGTAACCCTAAACCGTAAATCGTACAATTTTCAAGATTTTACAAATAAGAAACGGCGCCCGCGGCAGAACGGCTTCGCCAAATCGTCCCACCCCGATTTGGGTGTTCCAGTAAAAGGCCTAGTTCGGCTATATTTCTTGGGATATTATCAAAAAATTTAGTTTGATGTATTGCATTTGTACATGTGCATTAAGTACACTTATAAATGTTTTAAGCTTTGCATGTATAGGTTTCATTTGATATAATTGTTTTAAGTTATGCTCATCGGAACTGACTCACAACACGGCACGTATTGGCGGTCCGGGCCACATTGTTTCGATTGATGAAACGTTTGTGGCTAAACGAAAGCCTGGCAATCCCCAAGGACGGCCAGTACAGCAGCAATGGGTTTTGGAGGTATCGACCATGAGACCAAGTAAAAAACTATTTTATGAAATACATTAACTCTGTAACAGTATTGTTCTTTTAGTAATGTGAGATGGCTTAGACATGATAATATACGGCTTGCTTATTATTTTGTAATACTATTGAAAAATTTACAAATGTAATAAACTCTGTGTTGTAGAGATCAGAACACGTCACAACAAAACATTTATTCGAAGACTTAGCATTAGTTATGCGGGACTGGACTAGACATAATCAATTGCGGGACTGTTTAATTACAATATTCTACGAGATAGACGTAAATAGAATCTCGTGCGTAACGTTTATAGCCATATTAACCGGGAGAAAGGGGTAATTGCCTCTCCAAGTCTTAAAACTTTGGGAAAAATCAAAATTGTTTTTGGGCAACGACAAGAAAAATCAGAAAGTTTCAAGCAGCGGCAAAAAGGATTTGGGCAACATCAAATTTATTTGAGCGCCAACATTGAACCACTTATGCAGGTTAAAATTTCTAAATTCACAACAATTTGATGTAAAGACCTTTTTTCAGTCATCACTAGTTTATTATGTCACTTTAAACTGCAGAGTTTTTTGTTGTCATCACCACATTTTTTAGACAAAATAAAATGCATCTTGTCTTATTCGTGCAATGCTACAAGATCATGATTTGGGAATCGTTAATAGAAGTGGAAAAAATTGTATTGCCCATCTAAAGTTGTTTGGATGGTTAGACTATGGTGAAATTTGTCTGTTCCCGTGCGGCATTATCATTACAAATTTTTATCCTGCATGGTTTAGCAATTATAATTTCAAGATTTTTTAGTGAATGTTTTCTTCGACTTGTGGAAACAAGGGACCGCGCTACTCTGGTGCCTATAATACAGGAATGTATAGCTCAGGGTAGCGAGGTACATTCCAATGAGTGGACTGCTTACAGAGGAATCGGAGGTATGTTGTGTTAGAACTTTGTAGGCTTACATAGGCTAAGAGTAATTGTTGATAAAGAAAAGTGGATGCACGATTGATGCACGAATGCGGTCGGCTAATTTATAAGAATAGACCTATATCGCGTATCGAAAATTTAATTTGCCCTAAAGGACTTCAAAAGGCGTTGCTTGTACGTCAATCTAATAATACGTTTGTCTAACAACAATCAATGTTCTATTTAAGTGCACTTTTTACAATTCTACCGTAAAAAATGATTTTTTGCCATACAGAAAAAATAATGATGCTTATCAAACAAACGATATAAAGAAATACCGGTATCTAAAACAAAACTTCCAAAAAAATAAATTTTTTAAAATCATTTTACGCTTTGGTTTTCTTCTTCATTTGTACCGTGTTTTTTACGTGTTCTTTACAACTGCAATACCTTTTGAAAGTGCGTCATTGGTTTCACTTTTTCATGATTTCTTTACGTACAACCTTTTTTGGTAGCTTTGGGAAACTGATTATTACCAATCTTTTTTGAGTTCTGGACACCTCAACGCAATCTTTAGAGGCCACCAAAGTTTGACCATTAATAATTCAAAAAATACTTCACATTTTCTTTTGAAATTGAAACAAAATAAAAATCAAGAATTTAGGATGTGTAAGAGCCAAAACGTTTTTACAGTTTTATTGCTAGAAGTATGTAAAATTAGGCTTTTGCAAGGTCAGTTCAATTTTTACGTTTACACTTTATTTTAACAAAAGTGTAATGCGATTGTAACGGTTTCGCTGTTCTAAGAGCCGTAAACTGTTTTAAATTTGGAAATAAGGAGTGACGTTAATGCACACGACAAATAAAAACAATGAAGAAGTCAAGGAAACCTTGTTTTATTGCCTGAATGATCAAATTATTAAAAATATTTTAGACCAATTTTAATTATTTGGTGTACAATTGGTGTTGTAATTTTTTCTAAATACACAAAACCGGAATACATGTATTGCAAAAAATATGAAAGCATTTTCGATAGGCGATACATTGATAATTGTCCATCTTAGAAAAAGCTATAACAGACTTAAAATATCTACTTTCTCCTTGAACCCAAACAAAAAACCTTTGTACACATTCTTTTTCACCTTGGACCTTACCGCCATGGGTACTCCTGAGAAGAGGTGAAAACTCCAGAAAGGATTGCTCTTAGATTCATAAAAGACGCAAATGTTCCGTAACGCTAAGGTAGCAATTTCCTTGTGGGATGGGTTGTAGCAATCTCGTTGTGAAATGGATACTCTTCCTTGTGGGAAAAGGTCTAGAGGACGACCCCGAACTCGCTGAAGACCTGCTCTGTTCTTTTTTTAAAAATCAACCGGGTGAATTGGGACTAGTTACAAACGTTCGGACAGATTGGAGATACCAACTCGAACTACTTCCCCTTAACCCCAAACGGACAAGCGAGCAAAGGGAAAGACTTTCTTTTTCATTTTTGGCGTGAATCCACTTTATCTTAGGAACACGACTGACAGTGTTTCCTCTAGTTATACTTTGCAGCTAAATTGTTAGTTTTAATATTATAGCAGTATAAAACAGTGACTTGGACGAAAATAATATTCCTCTACAGCAGGCCTGCACAACTCAAAAATTGCTCGGGCCACATTGACTACAGAAAATTTGCCGAGGGCCGCATGAATATTATCTCTGCATTAAATTACTAGTTATAACGCAATTAGGCATACCAAAAATTTATTAGAAACTTATGCACACTTTAATCACAGACACTAATGCGAAACATTACACCGCTTTCCGGCAACAAGTTCGTGATAATCTGGATGCATATGAGAAGTGGATATTTTTAGGATGTCCTCCAGACTTTCATTAGACAAAGAAGAGCGCTGCTTATTCTTGTTCATGTTCATAAGCGAAAAAGTTTGCTCACATATATAAGTGCTGCCGAAAATACTCAGCGTTTTCTTTGCAAGTCCGATAAGATTTTTATATCTATCACTATTCAGACTTCTGTAGAAGTTCAGCAGCCTGCTTTCTCTGTGTTTAATCTTGTACACTGACGAGGTTTGTAAGTCGATTACCTCCATCTGCAGTTGTATGGGCACTTCTTCTGGATTTATAGAAAATGGGTCTTCAACCAGTTTAAATAGGAGGTTATCTTCCTGAGAGAAAGTGAGTCGTCGGTCAAACTCTTGAAACAGTATCTCAATTTGCTGTGCGTATTTTTCTTCTTGCTCAACATATTGGGATTGGGGAATATATTGTGCACATGTAGGGAAGTGACTCATTTCACCTTTTAGGAGCTGACTTTTGAAAAGATGTAGTTTCATTTTGAAAGCTTTCACTGCTCCTACCAACTGAAATATTATTAGTTCTTTTCCCTGAAGCTGCATGTTGAGATCGTTCAGATGAGCAGTAATATCACAAAGGAAGAATAAATCGTGATTCCAGGGTTCACTTTCAAGCTCTTCGAATTTTTTTGAATCATTTTTAAGGAACTGTGAAATTTCTTCTTTCAAAGCAACAAAACGTTGTAGCACTCTTCCTCGGCTCAACCATCTTACTTCTGTATGGTATACTAGGTCTTCATATTTGGCATCCACCTCTTCCAGAAATGCTCGAAAGGTTCTATGTTTCAGAGCGCGAGCGCGAAGGTAGTTTACAATTGAAACTACCACAGACATTACGTGTTCAAATTTTAAAACCTTACCACACAAGGCCTGCTGGTGTATAATGCAGTGGTGTGTGATTATGCGCCTTCCAATGAATTCCTGAATGAGAGAAACTGCTCCAGTATGTTTTCCACACATAGCTGGAGCACCGTCGGTACAAATGGCCACTAAGTTAGTAAAGCTGTATGCCAACTTGTTGTTTACACAGTTAATTAATTCAGTACAGATGTCTTTCCCGGTAGTACGGCCCTTCATTGATTGCATGCCAGCAAGTTCTTCAGTAATATTAAAGTTCTTGTCAACGCCTCGAATATATATGAGAAGCTGAGCTGTATCGCGACAATCTGTACTTTCATCCATAGCCAATGAATAAAAGCAAAATTCTTTTACTTTCTGCTTTAACTGATTCATTAAGTTGGCAGCTATGTCACTTACCCTCCTTTGTACGGTCATGCGTGAGAGACTGATGTTTTGAAACATTCGCAGCTTTTCTGGACAAAGCTCAGATACAGCAAGCAACATACACTTTTTCACAAACTCCCCTTCTGTAAAACACTTACCAGAAACAGCAATTTCCCTTGAAATCTTGAAGCTTAAATCCGTACCTTTTGCACTTTCGCTGCCGAGTACTTTGAAAAATTGCTGTTCCTTGCCAAGACTTTTCATGAGGCTTGCTGCTTTAAGGCTCTTTTAATTTTGATCTAATTTAGCAATAGCAGGATGCTGTGTTTCCAAATGTCGTCTCAAATTATATTCTTTGGGAACTGATATCCTTTCTCGGCACACCAGGCAGATTATTTTGTCTTTATAGGTTACAAACAAGTACTTGTTCGTCCACTCAGAGTTAAACGCTCTGTGCTCGCTGTCTATTTTCCTTTTCTTTCCTTCAGACATGGTTAAGTACGGTACTAAAAAACAAAATTTAACTGCAGGCTACAACTAAAAACACAACACAGGCTACTACCAAGCAATAAACAACACTAAAGCTATAACTGTAAAAAGAAGCAAATGCGCATGTTGAACTTCTGTATGATTAGCTCTCTTTAGTTTGTACACGTATCTGATAGTTCTTTCTTTGCCTGCGCAATCGCCTAGTAAAAAATTCCAAAATTTTCTCTTCTTAATGCTCTTTTCTGAATCATCGAGGTTAAGATCGTTAGCTATAAACCTACAACAAATTCTAACAAACGTAGGATTATGCGCTATAGCACCAATAACTGTTAAGTAACAATTGAAGGAAAAGATTTATTCAAAGTGCTTTCTATTACACACAGCACACGGAATACAGAGGGCAGACATACTTCGTTTGTTGATCAACTTTGAAATGCTTTCGCGGGCCGCACAAAATGCATTCGCGGGCCGCATGCGGCCCGCGGGCCGTATGTTGTGCAGGCCTGCTCTACAGTATAAACTTTTGGTTGAACAAAATGGTAAGCTATAAAAACCTTCTTTTAACATAAGGTCAAACAAGGTCATTGTATGCCAAAAATGTTGTAGTATGTAAAGGTATCCACTCCAAGTTACATGTAGATAAGACTGGCGCCCTTAAAAGTGTGCAATAGTATGTAGAAAAAAAAATTGGGAAAAATTCTAAAAATTGATTAATAAACCCTGCAAATGATAGCTTGTGCACAATCGGCGGTAACAAAAGTATTTCGTTTTCTTGCCTATTTTGAAACCAAATTAATTCTTACAACTTTCAACTATGTTTTTAAAATGTTTGGACATGTCAAAATAATAAGTAGAAAATGTTTTGGAAACAAATGGTTGTTTTGTAAACTTAAACTAGCTATACAAACTTACAAATAACAGCTTGTGCAGAATCGGCCCCCATAAAACCATTATGTTTTGTCGAATATATTTCAAACAAAAAACTTCTTGCAACTGTAAAGTATGTTTTAAGAGTGATTAGACATGTAAAAATAATAATTATAAAGTGTTTTAAAAGCAAATGGCTTTTGTATAAAGTAAAATTGATAAATGACTTTTACGAATAATAGCTTGTGGACAATCGCCCTTTATAAAACCATTATGTTTTTGTGAACACATTTCAAAAAAATCAATGTTTACGATATTAAGCTATGTTTTAAGAGTGTTTAGACATGTGAAAGAAAGAATTAAAAAATGTTTTGAAAGAAAATAGCTATTTTTTAAAGTGAAATTCATTAATGACTTTTACGAATAATAATAGCTTGTGCAGAATCGGCCGTGACGAAATATTTTAGTTTTATTAAATGATTTAAAGCAAAATCGATTCCTACAACTTGACAGTATATTTTAAGAATGTTTAAGGCATGTATAATGATTGAGAAGTGTATTTGGAAATAAATCATTATTGAAACGTGCGATTGATAGCTTGTGCAGAATCGGCCCCCAAATATATTACGTTTTCTTGAATATTTAAACAAATTCAATTGTTAGAACTTTAAATTATATTTCAAAAGTGTTCTATTTATATGAAAATAATAATTAATATGTGTTTGAGAAAAGAATGATTGATTTTTAAAGTTAGTGCAGAATCGGCCGTGACGAAATATTTTAGTTTTATTAAATGATTTAAAGCAAAATCGATTCCTACAACTTGACAGTATATTTTAAGAATGTATAAGGCATGTATAATGATTGAGAAGTGTATTTGGAAATAAATCATTATTGAAACGTGTTATTGATAGCTTGTGCAGAATCGGCCCCCAAATATATTACGTTTTCTTGAATATTTAAACAAATTCAATTGTTAGAACTTTAAATTATATTTCAAAAGTGTTCTATTTATATGAAAATAATAATTAATATGTGTTTGAGAAAAGAATGATTGATTTTTAAAGTTAAATTCATAATATAAATCTGCGAATGTTAGCTTGTGCAGAATCGGCCGTGACGAAATATTTTAGTTTTATTAAATGATTTAAAGCAAAATCAATTCCTACAACTTGACAGTATATTTTAAGAATGTATAAGGCATGTATAATGATTGAGAAGTGTATTTGGAAATAAATCATTATTGAAACGTGCGATTGATAGCTTGTGCAGAATCGGCCCCCAAATACATTACGTTTTCTTGAATATTTAAACAAATTCAATTGTTAGAACTTTAAACTATATTTTACAAGTGTTTTATTTAAGTGAAAAGAATAATTAAGAAGTGTTAGAGAAGTAAATACGTGAAAATATCGAAAAATAAGTTGTATAACTGAATAAATGTCTTTGTTTGTCGTAGTTTTGCTAAAAGAACGATTTATAATAAAGAAACAAAAAGAGAAGCGGAAAACGAGAGACGAGAAAACGAGAGAAGTCAAAATGGACATAAAAAGACGCTTACGGCCGATTCTGCACCAGACCCTAATTTTATTACTTTCTAAGTTAAGAAGAAGGTCATTTACAATAAAATCAATTCCATGTCCTTACACAAATCACTGCCAAAGCGACGTCACATCGCTACTATTTAATTAAACTATGCATTTAGGTCATAAAAGAGCGAAAAAAGTTCATCACATAAAAGTCTATAAGTTGTTAAAAAACGTCAAATATACATTAAATCTCCTCGCTATCGGCAGCTGCAACTTTGCATTTCGAGAGGTCACGAAAATAATCTAATTTTTCTCCGGAAAAGCGATTTGCATTCAGTAAATTGTCTCGCTTTATTTCCGCATCATTCTACGGCCAATAGAATAGTAGCAAAAAAGAACAAAGTGAAGAGCAAATTTATGAAACAGACAACTATGTTTATTGCAGTTTTATTAATTGTCTAAATAGAGTCCCGGTCTGTTCACCTCCATCATTTGTTTCTGACTCAATTTTCTCCTTTTTAATCGTAGAAACGTGATCGCCAAAATTTATCAGCTGATTGCAAAAAATGCTTCAAGTGATGAGGTCGTAATGTCAATCTCGTTTTAAAAGGTTAATTTTGTTTAATTCTTGCTTAAACATGCTTTGTACGTTGCACAATACTTAATGGCTGCTTCCAAATGTTTTTCAAATTCTCAAAAATTATCAAACATAAAAGCCTTGGTCAAAGTTTGGGTATTGCTAGTTGTTATCAACAGGATCAACTAACGACCACGCATCTTTTGATTTGATTTTTTTAAATCTAAATAACGTCTGAAGTAAATCCTCCAAACCCGATGTGAAATTGTTTTACAGCTAGAATAGATTTCCAAGTGAACAAGCTCACTTACCAGACCGATTGACGACCCAATTTCTATTCGGATCTACACCAAGGCAACAATATCCGTTGTCCAATCTTGTCTTTCTCCACATTCTGTCCTGAAGCAAGTATTTTTTAATCAAAACAACTTTGCATTTTCATAAATATTCGTTTAATGTAATAACAAAAGCAGAGTTTTTGGGCAGGACTAAGCGGAATTACCCAGTGACTCAGTTTGAGAATACATTGAGGCCAAAAACCAATGTTGCCTTTAATATTTATAAGTAACACGGAAGTTAATGATGTAAGTTAAAACCCAATCACAATTTTCGTGTCCTGTTGATTGAACAAACATTCGACTCATTCCGTCTCGCGCACGCCGATGACCAGATGCTAGAAATATATCAAGTTATAAACAGATGGCGCTAATGAGCACCATCTATGGCATTGTGCCTCGCGCACGCCGAACCTAAGCTCACTGCTCAACCATGGTTTCAAGTTTTAAACTCTCATTAGTGACAGTCTGCTTGCTCAGGTTTTAGTCGCAGAGTAAGCCACTCCCTTGAGTGGAGACCGCAATCGATAACAAAAGCAGGTTTGTTTTCACCCGCGCAGATCTGGGAGAATGAGTTATGAGTTTACAGAATCAACGTTGGATGATCGGAAAAGGAACCAAACGACTCCTAACTCGGATTATCTGACTCCGAACGACATATTGTTCGGCCAAAACTAATTTGAAGAAAAATCTATTGGAGTGAGAGTAAAAAAGAAATAAAAATTAATTGCTTTAAGAGATAAAAAGAGAAAAACACAAACACGGAAATTGTTCGAAAACTAACTCTCGCTCCAATCGGTTTTTCTTCGAATTAGACTCGACCATATTGTTCATTAATTAATTGCAGAAAGCCAACTTGAGAAGTTTGGACAAAAAAATATATACATATTAGCAACAATATTTTTTTGGAAGTCTCTTTGTTCTGACTTCCGTTGGTTCGAAGAAGTTGGGATCTCACAGGGATCATCATCTTGATCCGAACCGTATCGAGGTCGAAGTTGATCAAGATGTCTTCTCCAAGTTGGTCCTCGAGGAATGACTCGTACGTTGACGCTTTGTGCACGGTAACAAGGGTCTCCCAGTGTGTAGTGATGTTCGACTTTCGAAACCACTTCCGAGTCTTCAGCATTTGAATACTTTCCTAATTGTCTTCCCTGCAGGAGATGCGGAATAGATGGAACCAAAGTGTCAATTTTGGTGCGAATTTGCCTTCCATTCAATAATTCGCTTCAAGTATAGCAGTAGTACTTTTCGAAGACGTTGAGGTTGTTAGATGAATGCAAGGGTACTTGGAATAAGCGTCAACAAGGACTAACCAGTTTCTTCCCAGAAAGTTGATTGCATGGTCCAAGTGGAGTCTTGACCATGGTTTTTCTGGCATCATCCACGGATGGATTGAAGGTTTAGCCGGCTAATTTTGAAATTGGCCACAGGAAGTGCATTTGCGACATAAATCCTAGATGTCAAAGTCAATTCTTGGCCAATAGAAAGTTGACCTGGCAAGTTATTTCATCCGTTGCATGCCGAAATGCCCAAAATTTAAGAATATGATTACGTAGGGTTGAAGGAATTATTACCCGTATGCCGTAAAAAAGGCAACCATTCTCTGTTGACAACAAATTTTCAACTGTTTAAAGTCCTTAAGCTCTTCCGAAAATGCATTAGGCCATCCTTCCTTCACAAAATCGCATTACTTGGGAAAGAATTGGATCCTTGGCAGTCTCTCTCACCAAGCAATGGATTGTCAGGATTGATTTGACGATTGATTGTTCGAACCAAACAAACGCTATCGACATCTTCTTCCATCTCCTCCTCATCAAAACTTTAAGAACATCGGCATTACCATGGTCTTTGCTTCTACCGTATACCACCGTGTAGTCGTATTGATGGATTAGTAATGCCCATCGTGCAAGTCGATTCGCGGCCATTGCAGGAGTACCTTTATCAGGGGCAAACAAGGTCACTAAAGGTTTGTGATCGGTAACAACAATGAACTTACGACCGTACAGAAACTGATGAAATTTCTTCAAAGCATACACCCGCATTCCGAGGCGTCACAAGATAAACCCAACGGAAGAGATGGGTGATAGTGAGCAAATACAGTCTCTGTGCATAGCAACCGTTTGATCTTTTTGAAAGATGTCGCTTCTTCTTTACCCCACTTCCACTGTTGTCCTTTGCGTGTAAGCTTGTACAACGGCTCGGTGATATGGGTGTAGGCATTTCTAATATGGCATCAACTTTGGACCCTTTTGCAATTTCTCGACTTTTTGGGCGAAAACACATTTTTCACGGTTGCAGCGAAGACCTTTTTCTTCTAGTCTTTTGAACAAAGCTCGTAGGTTCATCGAATGATCTTTTGCGTTGTCACCACTTACCAAAATATCATCGAAATACACAGCAACTCCTCGCAAATTTTGCGTTAACTGTTCCATGATTTTTTGGAAATACCCTGGTGCGGATTTAATTCCTAAAGGAAGTCTTTTCTGAAGTAAAACTCCTTTGTTAGTGCTGAGAGCCAGCTTCTTCTGGCTGTCAGGAGAAAGACAGGTTTGATTATATGCATTCGCTAGATCAATCTTACTAAAGCAGTAACCACGTCCTAGCTTGCGCATAAGATCTTCTGGAGAGGGATTGGTTGAAGATGGTCTTCCAGTTGCGAGTTCACAGTCACCGAATAATCTCCACAAACTCTGATGCTTGCTTTTGCTTGACCTGGCAAAGAAGACTTTTGAATAAGAACCACGGGGGTGCCGTACGAGTTAAAATCTGTAAGCTTCCATCCAACTCTCTTAATTCCTACTTCGTATGCTTCATTTAAATCTTGTAGGATTGAGAACGAAACAGGTCTTGGCTTTTTGAAAATAGGTTTAGCTTCAGGTTTAAACCGTATGTCCAGTGAAAAATCTTTTAAGACAACCCAATGTTGATATTCAAATAAAGTAGGAAACTCTCCACATAATTGAATAGATGCCGCATGTAATTCAGCACAACTTAAGTTGGTGAGTTTCAACTTCATCATCCCAGACGACCTAGCAAATTTAGATTAGGCACCTTAGTGACAATTACAGGAAAGGTCACGTCAGGTGATTTTCCATCAATACTTGCGGTTGATTGGAATTGTCCCACGACGGGTAGCGGGCTACCTTCAGCAACTTGATATTGAACTGTTACAGGTTGTAGAGTGGGTTTACCCAGCGTTTGCCACGTCGCTTCACAGCAAAATTTGTCACTGGCTCCGCTATCAATTTCAAACTTAATTCTGCGGTCATTAAGTCTAATAGTTTGCACCAATTTCACAAGCTTACTGTTATCTCTTAGTCGAGACATGCATACAGATTGCAGATGACCTGTTTTCTTGCAGAAGCTGCAAATAGCTTTGATGTGAGGACAAGCTTTGCTGAAATGTCCAGAATTTCCACACCTGAAGCAGGCGGTTTTCTTTTCTTGCGTTTTGGAAGTTTTGGACTTTGCGTGATCATGTAAAGGATCTTTAATGGATTGAAAATCACATGTAGCAGCATCTTGTCGTATTCTGCTTGCCAGTTCAGGAATAGTTTCGCCAGGTTTGCGTTTCATGTCAGACCAGAACTTGAAACGTTCTCTTGACAACAAATCGTTTTGGGTCAAACAGCTCTGCCATAAACGTCTGAATATCATTCATCGTTAGTTTGTAAATGGAGTTAGATTGGTTGGTAAAAAAAACTTGTGCTTGCTTGTTGTCGGGAATAGAGTTAGCAGTGACGAATGTTCGAAACCTTGCCAAATAATCAGTCCATAACTCAGATGTGGAATCGAATGGTTGAAAACTTGCCATCGGTGTTGGAACATTTTCTCGCGGGTTGTTCAAGCTGCTCTGTAAAATTTTCAGCTGCTCTTGAAGCATTGTCATTTGCTCTTGATGCTCGCTGCGTAAAACTGCCATTTGCTCTTAGTGTTGCTTATTTAACAACAAAATTAGTTTGGAAATTTCACTCATTTTGACAGTTCAAGCTGTTAATGCAAATTCAACAAATTTTCTTTTATTGACGCAGATGAGTTACTTGAATCCTCGTCGCCACTTTTGCCTGTTGTATCTTTGCACGAATACACAGGTTTATTAAATAACAATAATTAAAATTCACAAAAAATACTCAGCCAAAAATAACCGTAGTGAAATAGAATGCTTTTTCGTTCGTTTAGTGTAGTAGCTTCATGACTTTGAACTGACTGATGAACCGAAATAAATGCGCAAATTTAACTTGTTACAATTATGCTTGGAGATACGCGTGTCCAATAATTGATCGAGCAGAAGGCGCTAATTAAGATTAAGCGTTTAGGAAAACACTACGTCATCGATTGCACAATATCACAACATAAACATTTCAAATAAATATTGACTTCTCAAAAAAAGAAATGATTTAAAAAACTTTCAATAAATCAAATATAAAACATTTTTTGCTAATCAAGCGGCAAGGCAATTTTGTTCACATATCTGATATAGTGGAACAGTTCTGACTGTTTTAATTTGAATCTGTTTAATCAACGGGTGCAACCGAAAGGTTAGAGAAACTTTTTACTGAAAAAAAAACTGAAGATTTAATGAATGAAGAAAACTAATTTCAAAAAAATGATTGGAACTTGCAAAGTAACTTGCCACACTGAGTTATCAGTTAACGAATACTATAATTATCTCTACCTTCTTCTATAATCATCTCTATAAACATTACGCACAGCCACCTTATCTCTAGTCTACTCAACAGCTGAGTACTGTGCGCCAGTCTGGTGTTGCAGTGCTCACACTCGCCTCATCGACAGTGTCTTGAATGACGCCTTGCGCATAGTTACTGGATGCCTGCGTCCCACTCCAGCGGACCACCTACCTGTACTCTCAGGCATCCAGCCAGCTGAGCTTCGCCGACTGGGAGCGACACTCTCCTTGGCTCATCGTGAATCTCTGGACCCCGATCATATCTTGTATGGTCTTTTAAGTGGGTTCTCAGATACTCGCCAAGTAAGACTAATATCCAGACGCCCATTTGTGCCAGCTGCGCGGAATCGTTTGGACAACCTTGCCAGACTTGGCATCCGCGCTTCTGAATGGACAAATCACAAATGGAACGCAGAGTACTGTAAAATGCTCATAGGCTCCGTGTTTTGTGCCCGGGGCCGGTGCCAGGCCTGTTGGGATGAGCTTACCCCGAGCAGCTTGGGTTAAGCTCAACCGCCTGCGGACTGGTGTTCGGCGATTCCATTCATCCATGCACAAATGGGGTCTCGCTCCTTCACCGAATTGCGAGTGTGGCGCCGCTGAGCAAACCGCAGACCATGTACTAACAGCGTGCCTTATACATCGTGCACCGCATGGAGCACGAGGTCAGACAGTTTTGGATGGCGAAACTCAATGCTGGCTTAATAACACCACTGCCAGCATCTGATTCAGGCAGTGCAGCAGTCTAGGGTAGTAAAAAAACAAACCCTCGGCCCCAGTCCTGCTTGTGTCTGACCTTTAGTGGATGCCCTTCAAACGACGACGATGATGACGATCTCTACCTTTATCGCAATGATTTCCCTACCTTCATTAGATTGTCCAAAGGTTGTTTTGGTCACCATTGAGTAAGGTGAGGCCATATCATCTATCCACTAGTTGATTTGTGAACCGAATAGTTATCAATTATTTTTATCAGCTTATCGGTGTGCAAAGTCACAAATGTCAAACACTTAATAATGTTTCCGATTCATTTATTCTTAAAAAGTGACACAATAGCTCCACCTTTCGACTTTTGTGTCTAAAGCTTCAGGATCAAAAAAAGAAAATCCAATTTACTCTTGTGTCTGTTGTTTGAGTTTTGGAAAAAATTTCAATTACTTCTAATTATCTAGCTCAGGGTTGTTTAAACTGCAGGTCTGATGGAAGCGCAACCATGAGCGATTTGCGCTGATTCAATTTGGGAGTTATAGCAATTTTACAAGTTGAATACCTCATCTAAGGTGTAATAGACGTAGTGGTCTAACGTAGCAAAATCTGTGCAGGCCGTGGGGAGATTTGGTGGTCCAGCGCAAATTGAAGATCTTCGGTGAAGATTTCGAATTCAGTTCTCAAAGAAACCATGTTCATGAATCATGATGTAAGTGTGGTGGAGCTGGGGAAGTTCCTTGTACCAGATGAACAAAATTGGTAAAATTATGATACGGAGAACTGCACGACAAAAAATAAAAGAAAGCCTCGTTTATCAAGTTTAAAAATTCAAAAATATATCGACTTTCTATAAAAGTGCTCATTAGAAATACACAGCCTAAATATTTGAACATATAGATTATCCAAACAATAAAAAATTATAAAGTCGAATGCTATAATTGTATTATTGGACCAGGTTGCCTATCATTTATACAACCTCAGTTTTTTTGATATAAGTATGCACAACATAAGCTGATATCAGCATTAAATTATCAAGGTTAAATCAGCGTTTCTCAACCTTTCTTTGGAGGTCGCCAAGATACTTACAAAATATGATGTGCACAAGTTAAAAAAGAGGAAAAAAACCTGATTGTATAAAAATCTAAAAATTGCCCAAAAATCAAACGGCGCGACCCTAAAATGAGCGAGAAGGGCCTTCAATTTTGGGAGGTCGTGCGATGAAACGTGAATGTCCGCTGGCGCCGCCCCGTAGACATCGGTCCAGAAATTGATCGACACAGCAAATAATAGTGACGTCATGTTATGCTTATTGAACCGTGATAAAGAGTACTCACAGACAAAAACCTTGCTAGGAGTTGTTTTAGGAAGTTTATTTCCAGGTCGTTCCTTGGTTTCATCCAAAGAACTTCATCCCTAAAAACATCTCAACTTAAGCAAAATCCTCCTCTAATTTCTGCATGCTTAATTAATGCGACAGTTTTAAGCAACGTTCAGTTTTATTTTAACTTATTTGTAAATATAAACAGGAAGTTTTATGAAAAACATAAAAAACTTAAAGCAACGCCAAGGTATTCACCCGACCAGAGCAAACACAAAAGTTTTTATTCCAATGACAATAATGTCGTTAATTAAAATTAATTTTTTCGTAACCTTAAGTTTTCTTCGTTTTGCTTTCAACGAGTTTTGAACTAGTAATAACAAAATTCAAATTTTTTTTATATTCCAAATTCAAAGTTTTGTTAGATGGTCTTCAAAAAGGACCTCGATGTTAGAATAAAGGGTGGTTGGTTCTAATCGCGGCATTTTGCAATCTGTTCTTTAAATGCGCGAAACGATAAACAAAATTATATTATCTCTGTATTGGGGTGAAAACTTTTTGACAGTTTTCAAATGTATGAGAGAGTACGTGGGCCAATATTGCATTAAATTTGCAAAAAATCTTGAAATCACTTGCAAGTAGAACAGGGCTGTCTCTTTCGCTTAACTGCGCGTTTGTAAACAGAAGGGAGCTTTGGTAACCGCTTCAGGTTGCGCGTGTCAGATAAAACAGAAGACATTTGACAAAGTAAAAAGCAGAGAAAAAATTGCAGAAAAAGTGCAAAAAACTTTTAATCGGAAGTAGAAGTGAGTTTGAAATAAAATATACATGAAGCCTCTTGTCCCGGTAAAACTGGACTCAAATGTGAGCGTGAGTAATTGGTCTGCAAAAAGACCACCAATATTTTTCAAATGTCTAGATAAGGAAAGGATAAGGCTGGTTCATTTTATCATATTGATTTATTTTATTATACGTGATGGCGCCCTTTATATCGGTCGGTTGTTTTAGGCCTTTATTTGGCATTTTCTCTGACGTGGCAAGCCTATATTAATATTTATTTTACATTATAAAATATTCTTTTTGAATTAATCATTTTTATGGCAACTTTTGTAATTTCGATAATAATTACATTAAGCTTTAAAATCTTAATTTGAGAAAACATCATCGAATATTTTGGATTAATTCTTAAAATCGTAGATTAATAGGCTCTGAAATTCTTTGATTCTAATAATCACGGACGCAGACCTTTCCATGAATCGATTCGGAAGATTCTTTTCCTGTAAATAATTTCGATCTTGATCGACAAAAACTTTTCTCATACATAAACGTCATACGTCATTCAGTCGATCAGGGCCCAATTTTTAAGAAGTTTAGAAAACGTTTCAAATGTTTTAATGTTTTAAATTTCATAAGCTAAATCTAAGCTTGACCTTTTTTCTGGAAAATCTTCAGCTCCGAGAGATGAGACTCTGAAAATATTTCTACTGCCAATCAATTTTCTTTGATTGTCAAGAAGAATTTTGAGTAGTTGATCCACATCAATTTCAAACTGGTTTTCGGTTTACTCTTGCCTCCATTTTGCTCTTTTTAAACTTTCAATGAAAGCTCGAATGCTTTAATTGCTTTTTTTTGGAAAAACTTAATATTTCGCAAACGTTGTTTAAATTTTTTTTCGTTCATTTTTATTTACCACTGAAATTCATCGTTGGTTTGAATTGTTGTGTAGAGTCGATTCGGTCATTAAGTAGGTAGAATCGATATTTTACTGTTCCCGATCGCCATAACCTCGGTTTAAATCTTACTCTCGTCCTTCTGCTCTGCTTTAAAGAAAACTTTAACTGCTTAAATTTTTTTCGATTTGCCAACCTGCTTTATTTAATCACATCATAAAAAAAATTAAAAGACCAAATGAACATTTTAATCAGACAACAACATCTTAGGATTCCCGAGAGAAGTCGAGGCAATCGCTTGCCTCACTGCTCCGACGATGTCTTGCCAATCAGAAAGATGAATAGTTGACGTGTGTGTGTGTGTGTGTGTGTGTGTGTGTGTGTGTGTGTGTGTGTGTGTGTGTGTGTGTGTGTGTGTGTGTGTGTGTGTGTGTGTGTGTGTGTCATGATTTAGCGTATAACACTTTATCCACGAAACAATTCTTGCTTATTGCCAAAAAGTTCAATTTTGTAATCGATTGTTAACAGTCAAGGCCGGTCCACAGCAGTTTACACCCGATGCCCACGTTTGTTAATCGAAGCATATTTGCCGAACGTAAACGTTTTAAGAAACAAACAAACTTAGGCCGATCATATAGGCCTGGTATACGTCAGGTGTGCACTAGGCCCAGAAATTAAAAATAAGTAAAGCATCTCGAATAAAAGTGATTTAAATCTTTCAAACAACTTCTGGTAATAGTTTTGTCTCACTCTGGTAATGGCCAAATCAAGTGAGCAGAAATATTTTAACTTAAAAATACGTACAAATTCATCTGTCAAAGTTTGCACAACATACTACACAACGTTTGTCTTTAGGGAGGTTCTTATAGTCAGAAAGCAAAGGTGAACTTTTACATAATTCAAAATGTTACTTGCAGAACATTGATAACGTTAGCTAATAAAAGTTGGATTTACGTAAATCATACTTTAAAACTGTTTCCCCACTTTGAGTCGGGGACACTTCATCTAATACCGTGCTTCTCAATCCCTGGGTCTTGATTGAGCTGCCAACGAGTGTAGTTGTGCAAAAATTAAATCATTTTTGTTGTGATTCGGCTATAGTTTGATTGATTTTTTATTGCATCATAGCCCTATATTCTGGTGAAGCACTATGGTTAGGCAAATGAAAGTGAGAGATAGCAAGTCCTAAAGATCTCTTAGCCTCTCTATTTATTTGAATAAGATCCGAGTCGTAACTATGTAAGCAAAAGTTCTCACCAAAGCCAATACAGCTTAACAAAAGATTGCAACTTTATTTACTAATAGCTGTAGTTGCCAGAGTCAGAGCCAGAACCAGCCAGACAGCCAGATATGAAATAATAAATGCGTTTAAAAAAAAAAAAAACGTTGCAATGGTCCCGGAATCGAACAACGAAAGAACCAACTTGACTGCCTTCAACTCATCTCACAAAACATAGATTCAAGAAATTATGCAAAGAAGCAAAATCCCATAGTAATGCGCAATCTACTCAGACAGAAGGCGCTTAACACTATTATTAGCAGGCGGCTAAGAATCACACGGCGGGTGTGTGATTTTTTTACATTTCATTAAATTTTTTTAAAGATCACTATTTTCTAGGGCGAAAATTGAGAAATCCGAGACAGTATCAAATTTGGATGTTAATTTTTGAACTTCCTCAAATAACCGAAATTTGAATTACAAATTTAGAAACTAACTTAGTCCTGAAAGGAAGGAGTGCCGCAAAAAATTTGTAAACCACTGGTTTTAGGCCTTTGTTAAATTGTGTTGTGTTTAGTTCATTTTTTATGCTTGCTATAAAGTCTCTAAAAAAGATTGGGTTGGCAAAGCTTTGCTCTTTATTTTCGCTTTACATTTGGGTCGCCCCAAAAAAGGTTGAGAAGCACACTGCGCTGGTGTTCCCGATAAAGATTGATTTAATCAGAGACATCTTTAGTTGCTCACGTCACTCCTCATCAGAGGTGGGCACGCTACTTCTAAAAAGTACCGCGGTACCGGCACTCGTTACCTTTCTAAAATAGTATCGCGGTATCGGTACCGGTACTTGGTACAATTTAATAATCCAATTTAATAGTGATAACTGAAATTCCTCTATCATATATTCGACTTCATTTAATATTCAAAAATTGTATTTAACGAAACGAAAACAATCTCCTACGTATTAAACTGTTGACTTTTTTTCCCAACAAGTTATTAACTAGGGTTGGGGAGCCGACCTAATTTTGGACGGCTCCAGCTCCGACTTCGGAGCGGGCTTTTTAAAATAGCCAACTTTTACTGACTCCAGAGCTAGCTTTTTAACACTTTGGCTGCCAATGTATCACCGATGATACATTTTAGTGATTTTTTCAAATGAGAAAAAACTAATTTGGCGTATAAAAAAATAAATTTTGCATTGCGAAATTTAAGGCTGGCAGCCAACTTGTTGAAATTGAAAAGCTTCGGCTTCTAACTCACCTAAATTTCTAGTTCCAGCTCCAGTTCCAAAAGTGAAAACAAAATAAGCGTAAATTTTTAAAAAGGAACCGTTTCTGTAATCTATGGGTAGACTGCAGTAGCGGATGCAGGAATTTGTTCAAGGGAGGCTGAGAGAAATGTCGGAACAACATTTATTTAGGTATCATAAAAATTTCTTTTTTTGTTTGGGAGGTTTCGTTTCCCAGTTTGCCCCTTATTTTTCAATCATACTACACTAAGATGAAGTCCTATAATTTCTGATAGCCTATATGATGTTTAGCGCCGAGATAGTTGTACCCAAAAATGCTGCTTGTTTTAAAAATCTACAATGTATTTTTTTGAACATTGATCACTAATCTACAACGTTTAAGTGTAACATCTGCCAAAAGCATCTTCTTCAATGCGCCAATACCTATTGCATATCGAGGAAGGTTTATTAAAAACTGAGAAAGTTCTTTACGGAGGTATTAAAAAAGCATTTAGGAATAGAGTTAGGATTTTTACAAAAACTAAGAAACGTTTGATCAAGCAGCGCCCAACAGTCCACGGGTTTTACCATTTGAATACCCTGTGATGTATTTTTTATACGTACCAAGGTAATGTCATACTTTTGGCATTTACCTTACATAAATTACCGCTTAAGTTAAATGTTTGTGCCAAAGGAGAAAAAATTTTAAAAGATAATGAAAATATTGCCCAAAAATATCACTTATTGAAAAGCTACCGCTAGCATAGATGAAAGGATATCTTCCCCTTAGTTCCGCCTAAACCACTCTGCTTCAAAACTATAGACAGGTAAGATAATATCATCCAAAAATGCCGCGTTTTTGTACAAAATGTTCCATTATCACTACATTGCTACAGGCTAGCTGACAAAAATCCTCAATAGTGTACTTACTTCAGTATGTGATTGCTGACCACATGCATAAGGCTTGTTATGAAAGTGCAACCTTTTATGGTAGTTTTAAAGAGGGGAAACATTTTCAGAAAAAGATTTAGGATTTTTAAAAAGCTAGTAGAAACGTTTGGAAAAGGTAAGATTACGAAGCAGTTAAAGTATGAAGCATCTAAAAACCTAGCGTTTTAACATAAAGTCTTCATCCATCCTTTTATCACACGCTGCCAGTAGTAGTCTACCAGATTTTGAAATATTTTTGTATTCAACTATCGTACAGCGTGTAACATATCGATTAACTACGCTCATAAGCTTCATAGTGACGTCACACTACTCGCACGTTTTATCTGTATGTTCGTTTTGCTGACCATTGTAAATACAGCTTGCTTTCAAGTTAGACGCGTGCTAGAAAACATTACATGGTGTCAGAAGTTATTCGAACTAAGCAAATATGAGTCAGTTTAAAACGCCAAGAGAGGTTAATTTTAATGCAGAAAACCTTGCTGAGGAATGGCGGCGTTGGGAAAAATCTTTCAGAATATATTATGCTGCGTCTGAATTACATACTAAACCAATAGCTACTCAGATAGCAATTTTACTGAATTGTGCAGGCGAAGAAGCCCGAGATATTTTTGATAATTTTAGCATTTCACTAGATGATGAGAATCTCACGACTGACATCGTTTTGGACCGTTATAAAGTTTTTTGTAATCCCAGGCGGCGACCTGTTTTCGACACTTATAAATTTTGGCAGCGTCAACAAGCAGTTGGCGAATTATTTGATAAATGGTTAACTGAGTTACGTTTAATAGCAAATAATTGTGATTTTGGTGCGTTCAAGGATAGACTATTGCGGGACAAAATTTTATTTGGCACCAACGACGAGACAGCACGACAGCAAATGTTAGAGGAAGAAGATCTTACTTTAGAAAAGGCAATAAATATATGTCGATCAATTGAAGTCACAAAAGCTCGCATGCAATATATGTCAAATGAAAAAATAAATTCTTCCTTAGTTCAAGAAATTAAAAAAGATTGTTACCCTAGTTTCTCGGCGTCTGATACTTCGGTTTCCAACAAACCTTGTCGATTCTGTGACCTCGTGCATTTGCCCAGACAATGCCCAGCATATGGCAAAACTTGTCGAAAATGTGGAAAATATAACCATTTCGCGGTTGTTTGCAGAAGTTTTAAGTCGGATACGAGAAACATAAAAGAAATCACTTCAAAAATTCAAGCTGACTCGACGGTTTTCCAAATGTGTAGACTTCAAAGCAAACCGACCGGCTCAAAAATGCGATCAACGCTTACGGTGCTTGATCACCATAACAACACTAGTACTTTATCTTTTAAACTGGACACCGGCGCGGAAGTGAATGTTTTGCCTTTAAGCTTATACAAACAAATGCGTTTAGCTCCTTTTTCATCTACATCTACGATATTGCGTGGTTTTGGTAATGCGTTAATTAAACCATTAGGCACGGCAGAGATGATTATTTGTGATAGAACGGGTCGTAAATTTTCGTTGATTTTTTTTGTTACTGATATCATTCATACGCCAATACTCGGCGAACATGCATGTGAACTATTAAATTTAGTTAAAAAAATAGAGGACATTTCGGAATCTTCAAACCTTACCTTAGACATGGTTACAAACAATTTTTTAGAAGTCTTTTCTGGCACGGGTTTATACAAAGAAAAATATAATATTACATTACGTGATGACGCAAAACCGGTTATACAGCAACCACGACATATTGCTTATGCGCTTCGCCCGAAATTAAAAGCAACTCTGGAACGTTTAACTAGAGATGGCATGGTTGCTGATGTGGATTGCCCAACTGAATGGGTGAGCAATCTGGTAGTGGTAGAGAAGAAAGATAAAAGTTTACGTTTGTGCTTGGATCCGAAGCCTTTAAATGCTGCAATAATGCGAGAACGTTATGTTATTCCAACTCCAGCTGATGTACAAGCGCAGCTTTGCGGCAAACGTGTTTTTTCGGTCATTGACATGAAAGATGGCTATTGGCACGTTGGCCTCACGGAAAAGTCATCATTTCTCACAACATTTCATACGCCGTGGGGGAGAAAGCGATTTTTACGGATGCCTTTTGGGCTATGTTCAGCAAGTGAACTCATGCAAAAACGCAATGAGAGCACATTTGGTGATATTAAAGGAGTACATATTATAGCTGATGATATTATAATAGCTGCAGAAGACGAGAAAGAGCATGACGCTATAATGCTTGCATTGCTTTCCAGAGCAAGAGAAAGTGGTGTTCGATTTAACCGAGAAAAGATACAATTTAAAGTGAATTCCGTAAGTTATATGGGACATTTTGTTACAAAAGAAGGATTGATGCCAGATGACCAAAAAATTGATGCAATTGTCAATATGCCTCCACCTATAGATGTCCCCTCACTTCAACGATTTTTAGGAATGATGAAATACCTTTCTCAATATATACCAAATGAATCTTCTATCACAGCCCCTTTGCGTAAACTTCTAAAAAAAAATTCTGAATGGACTTGGGATAATGAGCATGACGAAGCTATAGCAAAGTTAAAGCTTGCCTTGATTAGTAAACCTGTGCTAGCTTTCTACGATGTTAACAAGGCAGTTACTGTTCAATGCGATGCATCGCAAGACGGACTAGGGGCGTGTTTGATACAAGAGGGCAAACCTGTTGCATTTGCTTCAAGATCATTATCTCCAGCTGAAAGAAACTACGCTCAGATAGAAAAGGAATTACTATCTATTGTGTTCGCATGCGAAAAATTTCACCAGTACGTCTACGGACACCGAGCTGTGACAATTGAAAGTGATCACAGGCCCTTAGAATACATATGGAAAAAACCACTAAGCAAAACTCCTCCACGACTGCAACGTCTCATGCTTCGTCTGCAGCTTTATGACTTTAAAATCAAATATGTTCCAGGAAAGTATTTGTATCTGGCCGACACATTATCAAGAGCTTATCAAACAGATACTCATGATGCAAAAATAAATCAGGATCTTGTTCAAGTGGTTCATTCGCTTATTATAAATCTGCCTGTTACCACAACAAAATTCGATGAGATTCAACAAGCCACAAAAAACGATGAAATTTTACAAAAAGTTAAGACTTATTGTCAGACTCGTTGGCCAAGGTGTCAAAAAAATGTTTGTTTATCTGTACGACCCTATTGGAATGTGCGTGATATGTTGCATGTTATAGATGACGTAGTTTTTTATGACCAACGCATCGTTATACCAAAATCTTTACAACCGCAAACACTAAATTTAATTCACGAGTCGCATTTTGGTATTGAAAAATGTAAATCTCGAGCAAGAGAGTTGGTTTATTGGCCTAGTATGAATGCTGATATTGAGCGCATTGTCAAAAATTGTGAATTGTGTATTAAGTATCAAAACAATCAACAACGTGAACCCATGATATCGCACGCTATTTTGAATGAGCGCTTTCTTAAAGTGGGTATTGATATTATGACTTTTCAAGCCAAAGATTATCTTGTGATTGTTGATTATTATTCTAAATATCCTGAGTTACAATGTTTATCTGACAAAACAGCTTCTACTATTATTGAACAATGTAAAAGCGTTTTTGCGCGGCATGGTATACCTGTAGAAATTGTGAGTGACAATATGCCGTTTCAAAGTAATGAATTTATTGCGTTTGCCAAAGCTTGGGGCATCAAAACTACCACTTCAAGCCCGACATACAGTCAAAGTAACGGTCAAGCTGAACGCAGTGTCCAAACTCTTAAAAAGATTCTGAAAAAAGCTCACGAAGAAAACACAGATCCGTATTTAGCTCTTTTAGAATATCGTAATACTCCAGTTTCAGGCATGAAATATTCTCCGGCTCAGATGTTAATGAGCAGACGTCTAAGAACAAAAATACCTGTAGCGACATCATTGTTAACCCCCAATATTGTTGATCCGTCTGCAGAATTAATCAAAGCGCAATCTCGTCAAAAACGTTATTATGATCGCTGTGCAAATCCATTGAAACCTTTGCAGAAAAGAGATGTTGTATGTTATCGTAAGAACAAAAAATGGAATAAGTCATGTGTTGCCGATGTGCGCCCTGAACCACGCTCTTACACGATTTGTGGCGAGAAAGGTTTCCTGCGCAGAAATTGCCGTCATTTATACAAAGCAAATTTAACTTTTCCGACTTACAACAGACACTTTCAAAATCACAGAGCTAATTTTAAACAAAACTCTGACGTAAACAACCACAACTTGAGCCACTTTCTAATAGCCAATCTTCAGGCTCAGTTATGCATGAATCACGTCCTACATCTCGTTACGGGCGGCCCATCAAATTTCCGTCCAAATACAAAGACTATATTGTATAGTGCGCATTAAAAAAGCTTGTTTGTTTTATTTTATTTTCAGTGTGTCATTTGATTTTTTTAGAAGGAAGATGTAACATATCGATTAACTACGCTCATAAGCTTCATAGTGACGTCACACTACTCGCACGTTTTATCTGTATGTTCGTTTTGCTGACCATTGTAAATACAGCTTGCTTTCAAGTTAGACGCGTGCTAGAAAACATTACACAGCGGGTACATGCGCTCCGAAAGCGCAAAAATTTTAGAAATTAGAAATAATTTTTTCAAATAGCTTTCATAGCTTTTCAAAAATAATACTTATTGAAAAGCTATAAAATAGAAGCTTCAAAGATTCGGGAGGGATTGAGTGATATATATTAATGTATGTTTTTTTTATTTCTCAGCCGCCACACCACAAAACAAAGCACAAAAACAAATTAAAAGCCGACAAAAAGGAAGCAGTAAAAAACGATGTACGCTATAGGACATGCAAACAATACGTTATACAGATACAACAAATATTATTATAATCTGCATGCTCATTGGATTAGCCTTCCTGGATCTGCCACTGAAACTACCCGCATGCAGATCATCATTATTTTGGAAAAATTAGGTGTATCATGCATTGATGCACGTTTTAAAGCAGAAATTTTTATTTGCATCTTCTATATAAACTTACCTTACGAACTAGGAAATTTAAAGATTTGGCGGATTATGCGTTGGCATCCCAGTCAGTCCCTGTATCTAATTCAACCGTCCAGAGACTTTTTTCCATGGGTTCATTTACAAAGGCGAAAATCAGAAACCGAATGAAACCTGTTTTGCTGGAGTCGATACTTCGCATCAAAAGCAAACTTCATTTTGCAAAAAATTGCTGTGTTGATTTTGTTTGTATCAAAGAGGTGTTGGCGAAGTTTTGCACACAAAAAATCTATTCGAGCCAAGTACTGAACAAACCAAAGAATTAATGAATTACATTGAAATTTTACAATAAAAACTATACTGCAGCCTTTAGGCTTATGCTGCGCAACGCTAATTGTTTTTTGCTTGATATGTGTTTTTCTTGTTCATCTGTTCGTTTTTCTTGTTTTATCTAATTGTTATTGTATAGCGGAAACTGTTTTTTGCAAATAATTATTTTTTTAAAACATGTATATTACACCCAGCAAAATGAATTTGTAAATTGCACCATAAATAAACCATATTTTTGATTTTTTTCTAAAATGTTGCCCCCCTCTAAAAGACGTTAAAAAAGTGGCTCCTCTAAGCAAAATATTGCTCTATTTCTTTATTGTAGCACCATGACGGTGGCCCCTTGCCTGCACCTTAACTTCAAGACAATAGAAGGAATACTGTTCCATGACCCTAGAATGATACTGATCCGGAATTTGCAATTATTGACTCCGTTTACAAAGCTAAAAGAAGGCGCAAGTACCGCGGTACCGGTACTAAAAAGTACCGCAGTGCTTTTGTACACGATACTGCTTCTTATATTCTTTAAAACTTTTTATTGAACAATGCATTGTCGGCAGCGTGGTTGAGTGGTAAAAGCACCGGACTGAAGATCAACATGGTCTCGGTGCAATATCCACTTGTGCCATTCTGTTGTGTCCTTGGGAAAGACACTTTACGGCACTTTCCCTGCTTGGTGGTCTTGGCAAGCAGTTTTAAATTTCAATCACATCTCTATTAAATTTCAACTGGACAGCAATATCTTGGCATCTCCGGAAGCAGGTCGGAGTAATTGCTTGCCCTATGTATTAGCGCCTTTGCCGTTTTCCTGCGAGTCAGGAGGATAAATGTAAAAATAAAAATAAAATAAAATAAAAAAATTTATTCAGATGATAAAACGTTTTATCAAATTCTTTGAAGATCGTTAAAGGTTTAAAATAAAATATCGTCAAATAGTGTAATAGTGATGAGAAAAAATAAATAAGTAATATTGTTTCGCATGAGCATTTCTTTGTAATCATTATCCCAGCATTTTACTTTATGCATCGAGCCATAAATATTTACTTAGTAATACGCATACCATATTTTCGAAGGGGTAAACCGGGACATTGTTAAAGAAAAAAATTCCTAAAAGCTTTGTGTCCCTAAAAAGCTGTGTTCTTTAAAAGAAAAGTTTTTACTTAAATTTGGAAATATTTGAATATAATGTTAATTGGGAAGGACGCCAGGATGAAACCCTAAAAATCGGGATTATCTCACCGAAATCGGGATGTATTGTAAACTACTTAAGCTACTGTAAGCTCTTCGATTAACTTAGCAGAGTGGTTCCCAAACTGTTTTGTTTCGTGGCCCAAATATTTATTTAAAAAATGATTCGTGGCTCACTACCGTTACGTGTTGTGACGTTTTACAATGACTGCGTTAGTGCGGTAGGCGCAGTTCGGATAACCACGACGCAGTGGTTAGTGTTCCTGGCTCTCAACCGTAAGGTTATGAGTTCGATACCTTGAGAAAGGCATTTTAAGGTACGCCCTCATGCTTGGTGGTTTCTAGAAAGCACAAATTGTAGCAACCAGACACAAGTACTCCTCGGGATCTCCGAAAGCGGGGCTGGGTTATGCGGTAAAACAGGTGTCCTATGTTTATCGCTTCCGTCGTAGTCCCGTGAGTCAGCAGGATAAATAGCAGGAAACAAACAACCTGTGTGAACATAAAAAATTTCAACTGTGAAACAAAAATAGATAAAATAGTTGCTAACCATTTATTTTTCAATGAGAAGGATGTACCTGCACATTTGCTGCAAGATTCTTAATTCTTGGCTCCGTTGACGAGAGAGAACAGCGAATATCTTGCTCAATTTCGAGACGGTTCCGTTGCTTAGTCTTCACATTTAAAAGTGTTGAAAAAGCAGATTTGCAAAGCCATCTACAGCTGAATGGTAATAGATTTTTTAGAGAGTTTTGCTTATTTCTGAATAGGACAATGCCGTTTTTAGCCAGAAATCCGTGACTGGGAAAGCTTCAAACACATCTTGACAGCTGGAGTCGCTTTTCATGTCAATGAATTGATCGTGCAGTTAATTCGTCTTCTATTTTCTAAGAGAAAGACGAAACGGATTTCTTGCAAGGGACAGGTCATCTCTGCTAATTTCGGGAAAGTATGTTTTGAATTCGCGTTCCAGTTTTTTGAGATATGTTGAGCAACATTGGTTTTCACGTCATCGTCCAAATTAAAAATATCAGCCAGACTGCTAAACATTAAAAAATTTCCTTTCTGTACTTTACGTCTCCAGTTTGACAATTTCTCAATAAATGCATTGATTAAGTTCAAAAAGCAAATAACTTTTTTCTCTTGCATGTTTAGAGAATCAAAAATATCTATTAAGATGCTCCGAACTGCCTCGGACCATCGATCCCTCCGCTTTCTGTCAAGCTTGGCAAGCAGAGCTGTAGCAGCCAAACTTGATTCGTCTCCCTGAGGAGATTGCAGAAAGGTTTTATAGAGGGATTCACACTCTGCATCCCAACACGGAATATAGTTATTTCGATACTCGCGTGGGATAGTCTTTTTGGCTGCTTTCTTAATGGTGTTACAGAAGTCCTGGTAAGCCGCATCCACATCAAGTGAATCAGGCGGCAACAAAGTCTTTGCGAATTTATTCGTCAAAGCAATGTAGTGACTCCATTTGG
Organism: Diplosoma virens; assembly: GCA_963680785.1. Taxonomy (NCBI): domain Eukaryota; kingdom Metazoa; phylum Chordata; class Ascidiacea; order Aplousobranchia; family Didemnidae; genus Diplosoma; species Diplosoma virens. The sequence goes on from OY796891.1 coordinate 2,710,011, forward strand.
CCTTGCGGAAGTTCCATCGCTTAGCAAGCATGCTTGGCACTACCATAGCAAACCTTGGTGGTGTGATAAGCGAGGGTCGATGTTGTGACCTGGGGAACTTCTCAAGGACACGTCTATCCGGTAAGCGACTGTTTGGACCTACGCTAGCGAAAGCTAGATCCGGATTGGTGCCAGTGTTCCAGCGGCCGGAATAAAAACTGACAGCGTCCTTGGCATTATATAGCAGGGCAAGACAATTAATACTGGCCCAGCCAGCCAAGCACTCACCGTCCGGACTGTTGTCGTCATAACCCCAGTCAGCATGACGACAGTTGAAATCGCCAGCGTAAAGACAGGGGTGAGGAAACACTGGGAGATCCAGGGTTCGCAATCGCGTTGGCGGTGGTTTGTAGACGTTGACTATTTTATAACCATCAACGTCCACACACAACCACTCGATCTCCGATGTCGGTGGAGATTGGTCCAAAAGGGTGTATCTCAGTCGCTCGTGGACAAACGTGGCAAGGCCATGCTTCCTGCTTAAAGAAGACCCAGCTAGTTGGTAGTTTGGTAGCACCAACTTCTCTGCATCAGTGCAGTGGGTCTCCTGCAATAGGATGACGAGTGCCTCAGACTGCATAGCGAGGTGATGAAGAACATTCATCTTGCTTGCAGTGAGGCCTTCGATGTTCAGCTGAAGAATAGTGGGTCTTTGAAACTTGTTGGCAATGTGCCCTGAAAAGGGCAGTTTTATCCTGGCATTGCCCCGTCCTGAAAAGGACGTTTACCGATTAGCAGACCCACACTGAACATCGGAATGGGTGAATACCCTTCCGTTTTGGTAAGTTCAGTTTCGGTCTGTCATTTTAAAATCAATGAGCAGACTTACTCACGGCCCAGGCTGCGTGAAAGCACCTACCATCTGGGCCAATAGTCACTTAACAAGTTTGTAAATAGTTACTTAACAAGTTTGTTCTGACTAGCTTTAAACATAAATTAGTACCCTTATGGATAATATTAAACTTGATGGTTCGTCTATACAATTCTATCTATATTATCTATATCATTCTATTCTATCTATTTTATCTATTCTATTTTGTTCTTTTTTATCTCCACCATTTATCTATTTTATTTATTCTATTCTATCTATATCAATATTACGTCTAAACAATTAACTTCCAAGGCGCCAACCTGACCCTTAAACAAGTTAATCACGGCCACTAAAGCGACAGTAACGCCAAATGGTTAAAATAGCTCAATTGAACTACTTAGCTAGAATGACTCAGGTAGAATAAATGAAAAAATTCACAGCACTATTATATGCATAAGCAGTAGCGTACGCAGAAAGTTTCCGAGGGGGGCCAAAGTTTCGTCACAATTGTGCGACATCACAAATCAACTTGGGGAGTGCGAGGGCACGACCATTATAGGGTGGTCAGGGGGCATGCCCCGGAAAAATTTTGCAAAATTACACCAAAAATATGCATTTTCGTACCGGTCAAATCGGAAGCTTCTCGAAAACCAAAAAAGGGTTTGCATATGCTTCGAAATCCAGGGCGAACCCCGAATACCCGCGAAAAACCAGCTTTGCTTTTGCTTTACAGTTTTTCATTTTTAGTGTCTGAGGGGGTAGCCATGGCACAGTGGCCTTCCCCCTCGGTACGCTAGTGTGCATAAGCCAAAGCTACCAGATAAAAACCGAAGACATGGCAACGGAAAAGAATTCTTAATTATTTATTATATAGAACAAAGTGGTTTATGACGTCACAAATACAATTATATAATAATGCACTAAACTGGCTATGTAACATACAAAACAGAATTAGGTTGACGTCAGTAAACTATGGTGCTTATCGCAGTTACGCTGGTAGTGCATTGTTTTCATTGAACTACTCACCCAGCGTTCAGGTCCACAAGTGGCTGTTTGAGGTATAAAAACCAAAAACAGAAAGTTGTGCCATCTGTTTAAGTTTTCAACTTTTTCAGCTGAGGTCAACAACAAGCTATAGTGTCCTAACAATTCCTAACAAGGACGAAACCGGTCTGTTGGCACTTCTTTGTTGATTGACCTGACCATTCTTACTTAATATTAGTAACCTATACTAGAAAAATTATGTCATCGCTGCCGCAAGGAACGTTCAACGGCTTAAATTCAAGTTAATCACTGCTATTGAATAGAATAGAACGACAAAACGAATCTGTAAAATACACTTAAAAAAGTGTTGAATAGAACGATTGCATAGAACTACTATTGAATAGAACGACAAAACGAATCTATTGAATAGAATACTACTATTGAATAGAACGACAAAACGAATCTGTAAAATACACTTAAAAATAACTTGTAGACAATATAAATTAAGTATGGGTGTTGTACTAATTATGCAATAATTACGTAACAATAAAAAATATGACGTTGCAATTAAAAGCGTAAAAATTACTGTAAAAGGCTAAAAATCAACTGTAGGTTTATGGAGTTAGATTAGATTTACAATCGAAGTGTGACAGCCGGTCATCTTGCGATTTAAAACCAAACTCACATGCACCGCGTCTGACCGTGACCACCGAGATATACAAGGCCTTTTGCGTCGATTGTGACGTCATCACGAGTAGGCCTTGCTTTGAAACAGAACGAAGAAGTTTTTATCGCGTTTCAATTAAAAGAAAGTAGGTCAGCTGTGCTTCGAGCAGCTGCAAGCAAAAAATAGTAGTTTAAAAGCCAAATGAAATGATAGAAACTAGATGTACAACTAATGTACTTTTAATATTTTCTATGAACCTGAGATTTTGATAATTATGAAAAACTTAAAAGCATAAAGAACATTTTTAAAATAAACAACAGACAAATTATTAAATTTATTATATTAAAAGAAAATGAAAAGTGAAGTTATTTAAATTGAGTTGTAAGATTATAAGTTAGTAGATGCTGTTGATTTATATATAAGAAATGTACCAACATTGTATTGCAACATAGGAAATATAGCAACAAGGTAGTATCAATTAAATAGTAAGTTAGGAATTATATTTGTATAACTTCTAAACGAAACTGTTTTGTTAAATATGAGTACAAAGCATTCTGCAAAAAGATCAAAATTTAAGCAATCAAATGTAGTTTCAACTAGTTTGAAAGGAGCAGTAAATGATTCTTAGCATAGCCGTACCTGCCGGAGGGCAGGGAAGCAATTTCCCCCCAGTTTCCAAGATTTGGAAAAAATTTAAACTTTCGGGCAGCGATTTGAAAAATTTGGGCAAGGTCAGGAGTTTAGGGCATTGACAATGATCAACTGCAAAAAAATTTAGGTGAAGACCTTTTTTTTTTGTTTTAGAGATCACCATGATTTCAGGCCGAAATTTTTTCTTCGTCCGAGAATCTCAGACAATTTTTTTGTCTTATCCATAAAGTACAAGAAAATCATGATTTGGGAAAACTTCACAAGATTTGGGCAAAACTTTATTGCCCCCCCCAATTTTTTGGGCTGGTACGTCTATGATTCTCAGCATGGTGTACGTACGCCATAATTGTAAGTAATTTTGAAATATTTAGTTATTGTAGCGTTTCTTGCTTCTCGGTGAAATAGAAATAATTGTTTTCTTTCTGAAAGTGCAAAAAAATTATTATTTAACACTCTTGATAGAATTTTCCCATTAAAAAAGAAAAATATTTTCAGTCGTCACTTTTCTTATTTATTTCAGAATTGCTTTAAGCGAATTATCTAACGTACAATATTTACTTTACTAAGTAATTCACAATGCCCTTTAAATGTTGTGTACCCCAATGCAAGGGAAATTACAAAGGTTGTCCGCGCGTTACTGTATTTGGCTTTTCTCAAGACGAAAGTTTAAAGCAAAAATGGATACATGCCATAAAAAAAAAAATTTTATGCCATCTAAAACTAGTAAGGCAAGTTTTTGACGGCAATAATCTGCTACAGGCCTATTTTCAGCTAAAACTTTACAACTGTTATTGTATGTTGGGTTTTTTGTTAATTACACAAGTAAAATGAATCTAATATTTTTTATGCTCTTTGCATTTATTTATAAGCTATTTATAAGCTTCCATCAAACTCTCTTTATTTTCTAGCTTTATTTTTATTTTAAAGAGAAGTGTCTTTAAAAAACTGAATTTAGATTTGCGTCTATATTTCACCTTATTTTGAAAAAAATTGTCAGGTTACAAACAAAGTTAACCATCAAACTGAACAAAATATAGGGCCGGTTAATGGTTAAGTTACTAAAAGCGTCAAATGAAAATTAAATAAAAAAAATTTTCTAACTTTTAGTGAAGATTTTTTTGTGCCAAAAAATTTTGTTTTTTTGTCAACCTTATTTTTCAATCTAATTTGTTGATAGCCCTGTTTGAAAGCAACCCGAAAGCTTTTTTTTTACAGTTTTCAGTGTATACAAAATTTTATTTCAGTTTGTATTGACAGGTATGCGAATTACATTTTCAAAGTCACGAAATTCAAAAAACTACTTCAGCTTTTGATGAAAAGATTAAGAAAATGTTGACGTGCGATATAAAATATCCAAAACTACAAACTGGATTAATTCCTTCTCAATTTCCAAACTGTCCTGTCTACTTTTCAAAATCTTTTGAAAAACCTCGTCTTTCCAAAAGTAAATTGCTTCAAAAAAAAGAACAAGATCAACTTGCTAGAGCCATCCAGCAAAGCAAAGAAGAAATGTGACAAAGAGAAGAACAAGACATCTCTAAGAAAGTACTTCTTAAAGAGCCATAGCAAGTTATTCGAGATAATGTAAACCTAACCTTAACTGTTTTTACATTGAAAAATACTGATGTGCTCGGACCAGAAGTACAAAGTTGAAAAACAATTAAAGAAGACATGTCCGTCAATGTGTACATAAATTCTGTTAAATTAAACAGAATCGGAGATAAACAGTTGCCCTTAAAAGCTGTACGAATAAGTACAATTGAGCAAATTTGCAAAGACATCTGTAAGCTGACTTTGTTAAATACCGCTCACGAGCTTTTTCTCAACGTGCACTTTCTATTAATTCTATTTTGGCTGCTTTAGAAGACGAACAGCTTTCACTGGAATCTTTAATTATGTGCTCTTCTTATCATAAACCTATGCTGTCAATGAAAATGGCAGTGTTTATATGCACAAACATTTTACTCAATAATTACTGTTTTATGAAAAACGATGAACTCGTTGCTGCTACAAACTCTTAATTAACAAAAACGCTTTACGGTTTATATCGCACTTGTTTTTTATGAATTTATTTCCTTTTTGTGTTTTTCTTTTAAACTTCAATTTTTTTTTATTAATTAAAATCTTTTTGGTAATGAGCGACTGTCAAAGATTGTTTACGTAAGCTAGATTTCTCTCGCTGCAAACTTGCCCATTGCGAGCAAAGCGTCTCAGCGATGGCCTACTCGCTATAACGTCATCGCTTTGTTTGAAACCAAGCGAAAGGCCTTGTATATCTCAGTGGCCACGGTCTGACTTTCAAAAAACTGTAGTCGCTGCTTTCAACAATAAGTCTGCTGCATCTGTGCGAATGAAAGTTAGAAAAGAAAGCGATTGGAAACTCGGCGAAGTTGTTTTACTTAAACAAAATGATGAAATTTCTTTTCAAGTCGTCAAGGTTACCCAATAATGCAGCAGAATTCTGTTAAGTTAATATGTAACTTTTGTCGCTTTTGCTTGCAAACCTCACGAGATCGGCTCATGCTCATGACCGAGTTTGAGTCGCGCTGTATTTTCAAAATGATCAAATGCTTGTTTAGGCTGAAGTTGAACTTGAACACTTTTGCAAAATAAAGTAAATTATAAACTTTTTGAATGACATTCTTAAGGACAAAATGTTGGAATGAAAAGAAAGCGAAGCGAACAGATTTGCATAGAACCAGGAAAAGTAGGAACAGGGAAAAAAACTAATCTTGCTCGCAAACATAGATTGAAAAGATTGGTTAGTGAGATAAGAACTTTAAAATGTAGTTTTAAGCGTTAACAACTATTATTTGGTTTTATTAATTTATAAAGAATTTCTGTTCATAAGGCTGCAAAGACAAACAACTGTAGACAAAATACCCTGCATAAAAATTAGAAAAACTTGCCTAAACGTAGAGTTTCAATATCCGGACCAAAGCCTGAAAGCTCAACAAACAATACCAACAAATAAAACAATATATTGACTTTCTCTGTTTGTCAGGATTTGATTTTCTTTCTTTTGAAACAATTTTTCTTCCAGCAAAGCATTTTTGACCTACTTTTTTGTTTCACTGATCGAACAAGTCTTCGTGCCGAGATCGATGTTTTATTTGCGATTTCAAGCACGTCAAACTCTTGCACTGATATTTAATCAAACAAGATAACTTACTTACATATGTTGACATTGGAGCAAAATCCTCTTTGTCTTATCAAATTTTAACTCATGTTGATTTTTGTATTTATTGTTTGACACGTCATTAACTATTGATTGCAAAACTCGTTTTCCTATACTTAAAAGCTTAAATCATCATTTACCAAACTTACTGAGATGTTTTAGTCTGCTATATTCTTCCTATTTTTTTGTCTGTAAAGCTTTTTTGAATAGATCGCTAAATAACAATCACGATATGTTTGTAATTTAGCTTTGATGCTGAACTATTTGTGGGAAAAAGAACTATTTTGATCTCAACCCAACTGTTAACACAACACTGGGACTTTCCCACCTCTTGCTTGACTCTTGTGATTTGATAAACACGATATCTTTGGTAACTAACTCTTTTCTCTCGATCAATGCTCCAGGCTGAAACTTTGACTGTTGAAACTTGATAAAGTGACCCCCACCCTCTCGCCAGCACGATTGAGCTGGGAAACACCACCACTGCTACCTTCAAGTTGTCGACAAGAAACATTTTTTATAAACTAGTAGAACATAATAAAGGTATTAAAGGTCTTCGAGATGTTTTACTGATTTATCGAGCATACATGAGCATATATATTAAGAATATTAAACATATATTAAAAATATTTTATGTGTTGTAATGGTTCGTTCAGCAATCAGTGTTAAATTTACAAAACTATTGATTTCGCAACTCAAAAACTCAAACGTTTTGAATGTTTTAGTGGGAAAACTTTTTACAAAAGTTTAGTTGGGTATAAAATTAAAATTTTTAAAGAGCTGAAAGGAAAATATAGAATATCAAAACGATTTTCTCAAAACATGTAAAAGTATGAAACTTGCTAGGAGGCTTCAAAATAAACATTCTCAGTGAGGGTATAATTGTAAGAAAGTCTTGATAACATACTGAAATAACCATGAACAGCTGAGTATCTCAATCTGAGTTTACCAGAAGGTTAAAGTATATTTTCTGGTTTTTAATCAGTCGCATACTATACCCGTGACAAAACTTTTGTGGACAATTTAAAAGTGTCTGTTGCCACAAACCTAACCAGTAAGTTGAAATTTTTAATTGACCAGCTTTGTTGTTGGTGCACCCGGTTTTTCCGTGATTGCAAACTCTGTGATGTATTTGTAAAGAAGCCGAAACTGTCGCTCTTTGTGGCGGCAGCCGTAATTGTTTTTTTTTTTCTTTCTCTTTTAGAAGAAATTAGGTTAATCCGATAAATGGCTGACCCAGATGTCTTTTTTTCAAAGTGTAAAACCAATCGAGCACGAGATAGAAAAGAGTTCGTGTGAGCGCGTTCAAATCAGGAGCGTCGATTTTTGATCTAGTTGGTAAATCTTAATATTCGAGTATTAGCTAATCGGCTGTATGCTTTTTTATATCGTCAAATTTATCTCAATCTGAGTTTTCTTTTAATTTTATTTTTAAGGATAAATATTTATTTTTAAGGATAAATATTTATTTTTAAGGAGGATAAATATAGAGATATAAATAAAAATAAAAAAATAAAAAAATAAATTTAGAGCGTAAACAATAGCTGGAAATATTTCTGCTTGCTGGTGCCTTGTGAAAGTGAAGTCAACGGTGCAAAAAAATAGTTTGCAAGTCACGTGAAGATTATTCCAGTAGAATTAGACCACTATCATTCTGGAAGAATTCTGCTAAAATGACGGAACTAAAAATCGGAACAAAACCAAAACAGAGTTTCCAAACAACAAAAAACAAAAGGTTGAATTTTTTTTACTTGTAAAATCAATTGCTTTTTAGCTTTAAGGGCCAAACCAAAAAGCTTTTAAAATGATCTAAATGAAAAAATCATTGACCTAAAAAGGAGCAGCAACGAGTCTCACTCGGGGATTTCCCAGCAGAACGCTTTGAATTTCGATTTTTAATAGATTTTCGATGTACATTATGACTCCTACCCAAATTAAACTGATTTTGCGTTGGGGGCCAATCCAATCAACTTTTAAACTGATCTGGATGATCAATGCATCAAAATAAACACGGCCGGCAACGATTCCCACTCGGGGATTTCCCAGCAGAACGCTTTGAATTTCGATTTTCTAACGATTTTCGATGTATTTTATGACTCCTACCCGAATTAAACTGACTTCTTGCGTTGGGGGCCGATCCAATCAACTTTTAAACTGATCTGGGTGATCAATGCATCAAAATATACACGGCCAGCAACGAGTCCCACTCGGGGATTTCCCAGCAGAACGCTTTGAATTTTGATTTTCTAACGATTTTCGATGTATTTTATGACTCCTATCCGAATTAAACTGACTTCTTGCGTTGGGGGCCGATCCAATCAACTTTTAAACTGATCTGGATGATCAATGCATCAAAATATACACGGCCAGCAACGAGTCCCACTCGGGGATTTCCCAGCAGAACGCTTTGAATTTCGACTTTTAATAGATTTTCGATGTATTTTACGACTCCTACCCGAATTAAACTGACTTCTTGCGTTGGGGGCCGATCCAATCAACTTTTAAAATGATTTGAGTAATCAATGCATCAAAATATACACGGCCGGCAACGATTCCCACTCGGGGATTTCCCAGCAGAACGCTTTGAATTTTGATTTTCTAACGATTTTCGATGTATTTTATGACTCCTATCCGAATTAAACTAACTTCTTGCGTTGGGGGCCGATCCAATCAACTTTTAAACTGATCTGGATGATCAATGCATCAAAATAAACACGGCCGGCAACGAGTTCCACTCGGGGATTTCCCAGCAGAACGCTTTGAATTTCGATTTTCTAACGATTTTCGATGTATTTTATGACTCCTATCCGAATTAAACTGACTTCTTGCGTTGGGGGCCAATCCAATCAACTTTTAAACTGATCTGGATGATCAATGCATCAAAATAAACACGGCCGGCAACGAGTCCCACTCGGGGATTTCCCAGCAGAACGCTTTGAATTTCGATTTTCTAACGATTTTCGATGTATTTTATGACTCCTACCTAAATTAAAATGACGTCTTGCGTTGGGGGCCAATCCAATCAACTTTTGAACTGATCTGGGTGATCAATGCATCAAAATATACACGGCCAGCAACGATTCCCATTTGGGGATTTCCCAGCAGAACGCTTTGAATTTCGACTTTTAATAGATTTTCGATGTATTTTATGACTCCTACCTGAATTAAACTGACTTCTTGCGTTGGGGGCCAATCCAATCAACTTTTAAGCTGATCTGGGTAATCAACGCATCAAAATATACAGGACCAGCAACGATTCCCACTCGGGGATTTCCCAGCAGAACGCTTTGAATTTCGATTTTTAATAGATTTTCGATGTATTTTATAACTCCTACCCGCATTAAACTGACTTCTTGCGTTGGGGGCCAATCCAATCAACTTTTAAACTGATCTGGATGATCAATGCATTAAAATATACACGGCTAGCAACGAGTCCCACTCGGAGATTTCCCAGCAGAACGCTTTGAATTTCGATTTTCTAACGATTTTCGATGTATTTTATGACTCCTACCCGAATTAAACTGACTTCTTGCGTTGGGGGCCAATCCAATCAACTTTTAAGCTGATCTGGGTAATCAACGCATCAAAATATACAGGACCAGCAACGAGTCCCACTCGGGGATTTCCCAGCAGAACGCTTTGAATGTCGACTTTTAATAGATTTTCGATGTATTTTATGACTCCTACCCGAATTAAACTGACTTTTTGCGTTGGGGGCCAATCCAATCAACTTTTAAACTGATCTGGGTGATCAATGCATCAAAATAAACACGGCTGGCAAAGAGTCCCACTCGGGGATTTCCCAGCAGAACGCTTTGAATTTCGACTTTTAATAGATTTTCGATGTATTTTACGACTCCTACCCGAATTAAACTGACTTCTTGCGTTGGGGGCCGATCCAATCAACTTTTAAACTGATCTGGGTGATTAATGCATCATAATAAACACGGCCGGCAACGAGTCCCACTCGGGGATTTCCCAGCAGAACGCTTTGAATTTCGACTTTTAATAGATTTTCGATGTATTTTATGACTCCTGCACGAATTAAACTGACTTCTTGCGTTGGGGGCCGATCCAATCAACTTTTAAACTGATCTGGGTGATTAATGCATTATAATAAACACGGCTGGCAAAGAGTCCCACTCGGGAATTTTCCAGCAGAACGCTTTGAATTTCGACTTTTAATAGATTTTTAATGTATTTTATGAATCCTACCCGCATTAAACTGACTTCTTGCGTTGGGGGCCGATCCAATCAACTTTTAAAATGATTTGAGTAATCAATGCATCAAAATATACACGGCCGGCAACGAGTCCCACTCGGGGATTTCCCAGCAGAACGCTTCGAATTTTAAGTTTGAAATGATTTTCGATGTATATTATGAATCTTTCTAGAATTTTACTGGATTTATATCTTATCACATTGTTTGCGTTAACAATACTTTCACAAATAAAACAATTAATAAAAAAAATTATTTTTCTTAAATAAGAGTCAAGGTGGATTTCTTCAGAGGTTTTTATACAGCTTTTATTTAAAACTTGATTCATTTTCATACAACATGTTTAATAAAAGTTTTCAAACTCTCTTCATCTTCCCTACCGGTCTACAAATTAGATTTAAGTTAAGTTAAAACTTGTTTATATTTTTTATTAACTTTGTTTCAGATGTTATTGCAGCATCACTTTTATTGGCCAACAAGCTTAATCAATTGATTTTTTACATGTATTTATTTATTGTATTCAATCAATCAATCAACTTCAACGCACCGTATTTGCGGAAAAGATAATGAAGAAAACATAAAATGAAATCGATGATGATTAATACTGGATGATGCGTAATATTATATTGCACGTAATGATGTGTAACCCTGTACAGTGGTGCTTGGTTTTTGACTCTTCTGGACGATGGCCACCCTTTGCGAAAGGTCATGCATGACCAACTGTTTGGTAGTAGTGTGATCGATTTTTGATTACTTCTACTTCGAAGTTGTCAATGAAAAATCTTTTAGCTTTGCTTTAAATAGATTGATGAATGTTTTTCAATTTCGATAAAAATGTTCTTCTAAACCTTACCTTCTTGGTACTTTATGCATCTTTGTAATATATTTTGACGCTTGTTGAGTAATTTAAAGAGTTTTTGCGCTTTGTATTTTGTGATAGTTGCTGGGGAACATCTCGAGTCGAAAATGTTCTTTTCTTTGATGCTCTTTGACGTAGGCTAAATTTGGTTAAATATGTGTATGTGTTTTTTTTTTGTTTGTTTTATTTGCTTTGTGGCTAAAGCCAAAATAAATTTTCCATTTCCCAATTTAAATTAGCTTTACAATGCTTAGCAATGTAATCCCAATTTGGTACTCTTAGGTTTTGTCTGGCATTAAAAATGTTTTATGCCGTTAAATGTATCTTTTTTACTATAAATCGTATATCATTTAGTTTTGCATTCAAGCTTACAGCTTAACACTGCTACAAATTTACGGAAATTTTTCAGTTTTTTGTTGTTGTTTAAGAGCTACTGGGCATTTACTAATGATTTGTTTTACAATTTTAAATAAATAAAAAAATTGGATTTTTAAAATGAGAAAGTGAAAAATAAATTACGAAAGTGGTTGTACTTTTATTTTGACGACAAACCATTTTTACCAAATACCAAATCATGCTTTCCCGAAAATGGAGCTAAACATGAAATTGAAAGCAAACCTTTAAAAAATCAAAACTGCACTGCAATTTCGGTAAGTGAAGACGAGATGCCGAAAAAAAAACAACAAAAAACTGTCTGGATTACAAATGACACTTTGCAAAGTTTATCCAAATTCCAAGAAAACATCAGAGACAAAGAATCAAAACGAGTCGATATGATAAATATAAGAGAAAAAAAGTTTATTATTTCTCTTGAAGAATGGAAAAAAATGGTTGCCAATAGGCTTACTCACTCCTTCAACAACAACTTTTATGTACAAATTCTTCTATCTAATTTTAAGCAAATTTATAACCGTTGCGTTCCTTGCATACAGTATCATTATTTAAGACATCCCGACCAAGTTTTGAGTATACAAAACAGTGAGTCTTCGTATTTTGAAGGATACGTTCAACTTTATTGTATCCATAAAAATTGCTGTGATTGCAACGTAAAAATAAAAATTAAATTATTTTCATATTATAATCAAGTTGAGGGCGTTGTTGAGATCAGCGGCACGCGTCAACACGATCAAGTTTGTATTCGAAGTCGGCCCGTTACGAGCTTTTCTAAAAAAAAAATTGTTGCTTTGCTGAATAAAGAAAAACCCTCCGTTGTATATCGCAATTTACAAGCAGAACTGACAGAAGACGAATGTTTTATGGAGCTCACACGTTCGCACCGTCTGCTTCAGTTCTTAGAAACTTAAAACATAAAAGTTTAATATCCAAAAGATACTGCAGCAATTGGCTAATTAATATGCATTTATTACAAAAAAATTATGAAAAAGAAAATGACCCATTCATACGTTTTTTTTCTGCTTACCCATCAAGTGTTGTGGTTTACTCGCATGCCCAAGTAAAGGTTTTCAAGGAAATGTGTCGGAAAGACATCCTATATTTTGATGCCACAAAAGGAATTTTAAAACCGACAGAGAGCAATCGAAAATATCAAATCTATACGTTATTGGTTCGTAACCCGTTTGAAGGAGGTCCTAACCTACCTTTAGCTAGCTATATAACCACAATGCACGATTCGTCCTCAATAAAAAGGTTTCTAGAAATGTTTTTAATTGATAGTATAAAAATTTGTAATAATCAAAAGAAACCGATAGTTATTATGATCGATGGATCAAAGGCAATTTGGAATGCTGTTTTGGCGGCAATGTGCAATGAATCGAGGTTTGAATACTATATGAGATGCTACAGAATTGTGTCAGGAAAGGCAAAAAGTGGTAATTTTAAAAGTTCTCTTGTACGAAATTGCTTGAGCCATGCAATGAAATCCGCCAAAATTTTTGTTTCCAAACATTACAAGCCAAAAGTTAGACACGATATTATGTTTTGGATTGGATTGTTGTTTTCTTGTTCTTCATTAAATGAATTAGATTTTGTTGTTAATTGCATCATTGTGCTTACAAATTCAAAACTATATACAAAATCTGTGGGATACCATTTTGACCAGATGCTTCAACTAAAAACTAACCAAGGATTTTTGTCCAAATTTAAAGATGAGAAATGTTGCGAAACCCTTAGCAATGACGATTTTCAGTGTGTTAACACAAATGTCGATAATAAACAAGAATTAAATTCTCCTTTCTGCGTGAGATATAAAAACCTATTAGAAAACTACTTGAAATCAAACAAGATAGTTAATCAGGTTAACGATCGCCCACTCAATCCATATTATAATCCCAGTTTTTGTACAAAATTAATCAGTTCTGTTTTAAGCAGAATACCAACAACATCTCAAATGCTTTTGGGAGATTTGAGCCATCACAATAATAAAATTGAATGGAACAACAATTATTTGGAGTTTTCTAAAGAATACAATAATTTGTCGGGACAAACATTTAAAACTATTAGCTACAAACATTTGACTCAAGGTGTAATTGAAAATCATTTTTACGAACTTAAGCATACCTACTTAAAAGGAAATCGCTTTGTTCGCCTGGACGATTTTGTTCAGCAATACAGAAAAGAAATCAAAATCACCGAAAAGTTGTTTGCCAATTATGTAATGCATCATGATTGTAAGCCTGATGTTAAAGTAAATTTGAAATCTAAACCAAAATCGGATGTTCCGCATTCTCGTTTTAAAAAAAGAAAAAAAAGAAACTCTAGTTATTATTTTTCAAATGCTGCTCTAAATAAAATAAAATCTAAAAATATTTTGGATTTCGACAAACATATAAATTTATCAAATAATAAAGTAATTAAAGAAAAAGTAAATACAAAGCACGTCAGAGATGTAATTAGAAGTGATTTTCAGTTTTCTATACCCACATATTGGAACTGCAGTTTTAAAGAAAAAGAAATTGCTCGAGTTTTCGCTAAAAAAGTATGGAATGCCCCGTTAAACAACAGCAACTTAACTGAATCTTGTGTAACCATCAGTAATACAACCACTTTAACATGGGCAGATGTTCATACTGTTTCCCAGACCCCATCAGAAGCAATACAATCTGCTTTAAATAAATGCTTTTTTGGCCCCAGTGCAGCTGGTTGGTTAAGTCAAAACGTTGTGGATGCCTACGTTTCTTTTGTGGTGCAACGTACAAACCAACAGTTGCAGGAAAAGAAGTTCGGTTGGTTGTGTTGTGACAACACATTGCTTTTATTAAACGAAGAAGATATTACGTTTTCAAAAAATATCTTATCAAGATGATCAAAGGGTGATCGATGTGAAAAGCTTAGGGAAAATTTGTTTTTTCCGATATTGCATAGAAGTCATTTTATGCTTATGTGGTATACTCATGAAGAAATCATACTGATAAATTCCCTTGATCAAGACAATACTTGGCTTCTTGAAAGAATTCAAAAAAATTTAGTCAAGTTTTTAAAAAACTTGGATTGTTGTGTAAGATCAATTGCTGTTAAAAAAGAAGCTTTTATTTCTCAAAATGATTTCAGTAGTTTTGGAGTCTGCACATGTATAGCAGCGAATGCTATATCTGCTAACGCGCTCAATAAAATTGAAAACACCGACACTAAAGATTATCGATCATGGTTGATTTATTCATTAGTAAAAAATTGTGTCGCTTGCCATCCAGTTCTTAAAAAACATTTAGAAATGACTGAAGAAAAAGAAATTGATAGCGACACCAGTGATACGAGTCCAAAACAAAAAACTGTTGTTAAAGGAAAGCGTCGTGTAGCCTACAAAGAGGAAATTGAAGCAAAGACTCATACATTCCTTGAAACACCACAATTTACCTATGTTTTAGATGACGACGTCAAAGCACAATGGAATGATGTTTCTTCTAAACTACTGAGAAAATTAATCGAAAAAATTGTATTTCTTGCTAATTTATCTCTTACTGAAGCCGAGAATGTAAACTTTGGTTATCGCCATGCATTATTCTTAAAAGGAAAAATTAAAACTTTAGAAAGCAGTTATTATTTTGATTGTGACTCAATGAAAATCAGTTCAAAAATGGCTTTCAATCTTAGTATGTACGTAACCAACAATACTTGCCTTCAACGTGTACACAAGACAATTAAATCAGAATCGGGATTTGTTTGCAAGATGCGTCGCTCATTGTTACTGGAGTTTAATAAAAAACTCGTAAAAGATTCGAGTGACTTAAGTTTATTGTTAAACCACTCATCCTGCAATCAATACATGCATCTGGTTGTTGATATTGAGTGCGTTGTTTACTATTTCATGTTGCTGAATGATCTTACTTATGAAGAAGCTTTATGCCAATTGGGAATTAAAAGAATTTGTTCGAAGAACAGCAAAAAAACATAAACTCGCGCAGGTACAGTGTGGTTATATATTTTTGAGATATCATAAATTAATCTCAATTATTTCTGTTATAACAAGTTTGAAATGACCACCAAATAAGATTAAATAAATTCATAAACGATATAATTTCTAAAAGTAGTAATAATTTTTCTAATTATTTTGAATGCTTTTTTTATTTAAAAGGGCGTAACGTCGAGTGAGCAACAATATTTCACCACACTCTTAAGCATTATATTGCTATAAAACCATTATTTATCTTTCTTTTTGCACTAAAAAAAGTCATAAAGACGACTTAGGAAAGTCAAAAAATATTTCCAATTGCAGATTGCAATAAACAAAAAAGTAGTCATTGATTGAATATGTGGTGGACTCATCTTTGGTACCCTGTTTTCAAAGCTTTCAATTGTGTTGCTTTTGTTAAATATTATGCCAAGTTTATCCGCTCGCTGAATCGGGCATTTCATTTATAGCTCAGATTTGTTATTTTTCCCAAGCTAAATTTATTATAAATTTTGATTTCACTTAGATCAATGTTTCCCAAACTTTTTGGCCTATGGACCCCTATTTGCGAAAGGTTTTTTCACAAACCCCAATCTTATTTCACATCAATTTTGCTGAACCAACAAGTAAATATAATGCAAACCCAAAAATAAATAACACAAAATCCGTTAAAAAAAATTAATCGTTAAACATGCATACCATATTTCCAAAGGGCCAACAAATTGGGACGCTCATAAATAGAAAATATTCGTCCCTAAAAAGAAGTGTTCTCTAAAAAAAAAGGTTTTCACTTTAAGCCTGTCTCGCATTTCATGGTAATGCATTACTTTATCAAGTATACATGTACTGTATAAGTTTGAAAAATTTTGTCATATCGTCGCGGACCCTCTGTGCGGTCATCACGGACCCTCAGGGTTCCCCGGACCCCAGTTTGGAAAACCCTAGGCTTTGATCTTTTATTTCTACTAACCACACCTGTTGGTCAATCGTAAAATCGGCTGACAATGTCATTAGGAATTTATTAGTTTGACTTGAAAGATGCAGTAATACTGATATATAACAATTTTCATAAGAACTTTTAATTCTTAAACTGCTGTAGATAAGAGCTTTCATCCTGTGTAGTTACAACTATTTAGCAAGTACTCTATATATTTAGATAAGAAATGCTGATGAAAAAAAAATCTTCAGCGTGAAAAAATTAATCACAATTTACAAAGAACAGTTGGAAAGCATCGTGTTGGTTCACATAACAAAAGTGCTTTTTAAGTACGGGTACTTCAATTATAATCATGTAACGTTTGCAACAATTTAAGGTTTTTCTCATTTAAGACAAAAATCTTCAAAGTACTTTGGACGGGATTTCTGCAATCAACAATTTTCCCGGAACAACGTTCCACATCTTTTTGACTTATTTTTGCTACTGTAAAGGCCACTATACTACCAATGCTAAAGTTTGTATTTCATATTGTGCAATCAGTATTTATGTTTCCTTACTTACAATATCCTTTTATTATACTATTCTATACTAGTGATCGTGTTTTCTTGTTTATATTGTAAATTTCACATATTTTGTTTTAATTGTTATTATTCGTGTTCGTTTGCTTTTTCATTTTTTACAACAGTAGCGTAATTCAATGCATCAAAGAAATTGATTGCTTTTATACTGTTACTGAGAGGATCGATGTGTTACTTATCAGAATTAACATTTACAAAAAGCAGCCAAAATTGAAATACTTTCTAAGGTTTTGTAACATATTTTCTATTTAGTACAATTTTGAAATGATTTTGGTAAATAAGTTCATCCAAATTCTCCAGTTAATGCAAAGGCAACCGTAAAATATTAATACTAAGGGATCGTTTTCACTAGGAGAGTAGAATGAAGTATTCTTTGTTTGCTACATTGATTTTTTTGCTTTGCTAAACGCTTACTTAAATTTTAAGGGTAGAAAGATCAATAAAAAAAACAAAGAATGCTCCATTACACGCTCGTAGTAAAAACGAGTCTTAAATGTGTAAAACTTTAAATCAAGCAGCCAAACAAAGCGCATGGTAAAAAAATTTGTCGCAAATCCAGAAACCGATTAGTCGACCATTTCCTTTAGATCAGTACTTTTTAACTTGGGGATCGCAACTTTAGATGGGCCGTTTTCCTTTTTTCTGGAGGTGGCAAATTTTTCCGCCAACAATAAAAAATTAAAATATTTATGTGAAGTAAAGTTCCAAGTTAATATTTTAAAATTTACTTATACTTCTAAAAACTTTGAATCCTCCCCTGATAACAATATCCAACCAAAAATCAGCAAACTTTTTTTATTTGAAGTGACGTTTCGTCGATCACAAAATCAACCGACATCTTCAAAGAATAAAATGTTCACAATAACAACAACTGCTAAAAGCTCGGCGTCACTAATTGTAGAAATGCACCCTAGGTCGAACAGCAATAACATTACTTCACTGACTGTTATCGCAACAAAATGAGTAATAAAAAAACAAAGACAGCGATCATTAAAGAAACCGAACAACTTCCAACGCATGCCGCATTCCTGAACAGCAAAAAACAAACCAAAAAACACTTTGAAGTAAAAAAGACAGCAGTTAATTGCACAAGTGCAATATCAAAAACCTACATAAAAATTAATAATAAAGAATCATTATAACTGTTCACATTATACACTTAAAAAGCACGCAAAGTAAAATATTCAATTAAGCTATAATTTAATTAATAATTTTGTTATTTTGTTCATGTGGCGGAGCAGAAATAAATAAAAAAATTAATTCGGGTAGGAGTCATAAAATACATCGAAAATCTATTAAAAGTCGAAATTCAAAGCGTTCTGCTGGGAAATCCCCGAGTGGGACTCGTTGCCAGCCGTGTATATTTTGATGCATTGATCATCCAGATCAGTTTAAAAGTTGATTGGATTGGCCCCCAACGCAAGAAGTCAGTTTAATGCGGGTAGGATTCATAAAATACATTAAAAATTTTTAGAAAATCGAAATTCAAAGCGTTCTGCTGGGAAATCCCCGAGTGGAACTCGTTGCCAGCCGTATTTATTTTGATGCATTGATCATCCAGATCAGTTTAAAAGTTGATTGGATCGGCCCCCAACGCAAGAAGTCAGTTTAATTTGTGCAGGATTCATAAAATACATCGAAAATCTATTAAAAGTCGAAATTCAAAGCGTTCTGCTGGGAAATCCCCGAGTGGGAATCGTTGCCGGTCGTGTATATTTTGATGCATTGATCATCCAGATCGGTTTAAAAGTTGATTGGATTGGCCCCCAACGCAAGAAGTCAGTTTAATTCGTGCAGGATTCATAAAATACATCGAAAATCTATTAAAAGTCGAAATTCAAAGCGTTCTGCTGGGAAATCCCCGAGTGGGAATCGTTGCTGGTCGTGTTTATTTTGATGCATTGATCATCCAGATCGGTTTAAAAGTTGATTGGATTGGCCCCCAACGCAAGAAGTCAGTTTAATTCGTGCAGGATTCATAAAATACATCGAAAATCTATTAAAAGTCGAAATTCAAAGCGTTCTGCTGGGAAATCCCCGAGTGGGAATCGTTGCTGGTCGTGTTTATTTTGATGCATTGATCATCCAGATCAGTTTAAAAGTTGATTGGATTGGCCCCTAACGCAAAATCAGTTTAATTAGGGTAGGAGTTATAATGTACATCGAAAATCTATTAAAAATCGAAATTCAAAGCGTTCTGCTGGGAAATCCCCGAGTGGAACTCGTTGCTGCTCCTTTTTAGGTCAATGATTTTTTCATTTAGATCATTTTAAAAGCTGTTTGGCTTGGCCGTTAAAGCTAAAAAGCAATTGATTTTACAAGTAAAAAAATTTAACTTTTTGTTTTTTTTTATTTGGAAACTCTGTTTTGGTTTTGTTCCGATTTTTAGTTCCGTCATTTTAGCAGAATTCTGCCAGAATGATAGTGGTAGAATTAGAGCACAAGCAGCAAAGTGACGTCACGTGTGAGACTCGCTACAATATTACTTTTAGTGCTTGATGATTTAGTTACCTTAGATTATCAATTAGAAAATTGTTCTTCTGCACCCGTATTACTGAGGGGAAGATATTGTATACTCCACGTTTTCTTGATCATTTGTTTGATCATCATATAAAACTTTCAACCGTTTTGTTCTTCCACTTTCTAAATAGCTTGTTTTATGCATGTTTTAACGTCTGACGTTGTGCTAATGATCCAGAAAAAAATAGTAGTAATAGTAGTAGTAGTAGTAGTAGTAGTAGTAGTAGTAGTAGTAGTAGTAGTAGTAGTAGTAGTAGTTTTGTTTTTATTCGCATCCAAAAGAAACAATTGATAATAATTGAAGACAAAATAGAGCAAAGGTTGCGAATAGGGAGACGGCAACTAAACGATATACGTTATAACATGCACAAAAAAAATTGTGCATGGTCACCGCACCTCCGCACACACAAAATAAATGAACTTGATTATTTATTTCCCGGACGTGAGCTAGAGAGCTATTTCTTTGTCCCTTAAAAGCACAGTTGTCTCGATGTAAGTAATGGTGCGTCCACAAAAACCGTGAAAGCGCCAATATGATCGTCGATATTGATCGCGGTTAAATTTAACTCCAAACCTTGTCATGTGATTGAGTCGTCAAGAAATAAATTTTACAAAATTTACTTTTCATTGAGCAGCGGCATAGGTCACTGGGAGGAGGCGCTTGGATCGACAATAGCAGAGTCCATCTTGTATTATTAACGGGTTTTTCATTATGCCTTTGAAAATATTTACTTTTTAATAACCTTTTAGCTGTGCTACGTTAAACAACCTTTGAATACTGTAGTCATTTTAAAGGTAAAACAGACATAACTAAAAAATTAAAAGAACTGTAAAGATTTCAAGTTCATTCCTTTACGCGACGAGCAACAATGGCCCACGAGCTTCCCACCGTGGTGCCAGACCAGCTTGAAACGCAACTGTGACAACTGCACGCGGGAAACGACTAGCGATGTCAGCAACCAGTTGCTGGAAAGTCATTCAAACAAAGCGAATATATTTCGCCAATAAGCAATTTTAAAGTTTCTTTTGAACCTTTTTTAACTTAACGTCAGCATCTAAAACAGAGTTACATCAGTTTCTCAAATGAGTGCTCAATGACAGGGTCAGGGAGAGATATTTTGGACAGGAGCGTAGCAAGAAAAAAATTTAGGGGAGGAAAAACTTGTGCAAAAATATTTTAACAATAAACAATTAATGACAGTTAGCAATCTAAATTTGATCTAAAAAAATAATCTTTTTTTTCGATAATCGGTATGTTTATATTGGGCAATTAAAATTAAAGAATAAAAGCACAAAAATAAACCACAGTAATTACACCATACACAATATTAGTTTTATGAATTGATCTAACGGTTTGAAGCAAAGTAAGGGTCTCAAAAACAGCATCAATCATGAGGGTTTGTAAAGAAATCATCATGAATTGGAATGACAGTTGTAAGCGAACCGCTGATGGGACTTTGTCATGATTGTGAAGTTTACATTTTGTCAGCCAAAAAATGAAAATTGAAATAAGTTTCAGAAAAATGTTGCTTGCAATAGTTACAACATGAAAATGCGGTAAGAGATGAAAGTTTTATTCTACGATTTGTCGCAGTAATATTTTTGTGGGCAGTGTCAGTGCTTACCAACATGTCATTATGGGTTTATATTAGGCACAGACTGTCCGGATGAGTTTGATCCACAGTTGTTTGTAATCTGATTTTATCAGTTGTAACGCAGAAAACGATTGTTAAGCAGTGGCAGAAAATACTGGAAGTATTGCATGCGTGATGAGTAGTATTTCGATTGCAGAAAAATATACGGTTAACAAAGTTTATATGCCGTTTTCTAAACCACAACTTCAGAATGATTTTAACAAAATCTTTGCCCAGCAGAAACTGAGCTACAGCTTGTTTTCAAAATATTTGTTTCTGTTAATCCCTTCCTTTTTCAATTGGCAAAATAGCTAGTTTTTGAAACATTTTTTTGTTTTTACCCATTTTCACTCTTTTCAAATTCTCACTGATCTTTTTTTATCTTGCAAATGTAAAAACGAAAATCTTTGAAGCCCATGAAGAACACAAGCTTTTGTGAGGTAAACGTAAGTTGAGCAATCCAATCCGTCTAATGTAGTTTGCAACCGTAGCGTTATATTTTGAAAGCATGAGTTTATAATATTTGAAAATACATTACAAGTAGCCAGTTGAGTTGAGCAATTTATTGACAGATAAGGAGGGGGAACAAAGCAAGAATAACGGCATGCGCTGTAAATTGTGATCAAATTATAATTTTCACTGTGTTAGAAATTTAAAGGGTCATTGTCCCGGTGCTCATCCGTTGTCCACGCCATCAACCTTGAGCTAAAAATCATTCAATAAAAGGAAAAGTTTCATTGAATCCGAAATTCGACAAACCGTTTGTCAAATCCAGTAAAACTTTTGCTTTCATCGTGTGATTTTAATTTAAAACAATGTCAACATCTATATATTTTTAAGGTTGGATAAATTATTTTTTGAACAATTTTTGTAACAATGGATAATTCTGAAAGAAATCTTGTACCAACTGAAGGCAACGAAAAAAAAAAGAATGGACAA
Organism: Diplosoma virens; assembly: GCA_963680785.1. Taxonomy (NCBI): domain Eukaryota; kingdom Metazoa; phylum Chordata; class Ascidiacea; order Aplousobranchia; family Didemnidae; genus Diplosoma; species Diplosoma virens. Next base: position 2,732,372 of record OY796891.1, read on the forward strand.
AAATATCGGCTGGATTTTGAAGTGGTGATGAAAGAAATCGGGGGGCTTGGAAAGTACCAAGTTTTACTGGTACTTCTAGCTTACTGGGTTGCTATCCCGTCTGGTATGAATATGGTCGCTTCGGTGTTCCTGGCCGCAGCTCCAGATTACAGGTGGGTGATTTAAAGCCTACATAGGCTTTTGAAAAGATAAAGATGGACGCTAAAAGGACTAATGATAGGGGTATAAAGAGATGTCGCGCGACAGTGCTTGTTATAAAAAAAGTTACCCAATCCTACTTTTTTCCGGATAAATATCTTTTGATTGGTTTAATTCTGTAAAATTTCAAACAAAAGTGAGTTTGTTTTGACGTCGGATAAACTTCCGAAAAAGGATCCTAACCTAACTAGGCTATGAAGAAAAACTATACAAGGTGTCAAAACAAACACATAATTTGTATTTGTTTGGGACTGGTCCTTGAATTCAATATATCAGCCGCTTCTTGTTTTTACTTTAATTAACTGTGGGCCTGGGGGCCACAACTTTTTTTATTGAAAAACGGAAACAACAGCTCTGATGAAAAGGCGAGTGCAATCAATTCAAGAAAAAACAATGAAAACAGTTTTACCTTCAACATCTTTGGTTTTTCAGATGCGCTCTTCCTCCCCTGGATGACAAATCCAAATTTCCTAACTTGACGGAGGAGGAACTCAGGAATCTAACTCTCCCTCCCAGCACTCGAACAAAAGTATGACCTAAATTTTCTCGGATATTATAAACAACTAAAATTTGCTTATAGAAAAGACAAATATTTACAAAGCAGAGGCGATAGTTGACATACGGCCTACTCGAGATACGACCAGATATGTGACATTTTCCGAACTGTTACTAACAAAGCAGTTGATATTTTTAGTAATATCGTTTCTTTTGGTTGCAAAACTAAATACAATAGCTATGGTTGGTATAATAATTGAATTTGTAAATTATACTGAGAGAGCATTGTCTTAAATACTTCTGCTTTACATAAAATATTTGTTAAAGTAAGAGACGACGCTTCTATCAACTTGGGTTCGATGTTGGTTACAGTTTTTAAACATTACAGTGATTCATAATATCTAATTTTTTTCTTGCAGTATTAATACGATAGTTTGATATATGTCTGCATGTCTCTATCTGTCGACTTCCCTCTATATCAGCTACAAATAAAACCTTTATTATAATGATGAAATAGGTTTGAGTAGGCTGAAGCCTGGCCGCTCTGAAGTGATGACGTGCTTTTAACTGAATAATCGCAAGCGAACTTTAATCTACTGCGAAAGGAGAACTTTGTTATTTTTTCTACTCAATGTACCTTGAAGTAGATATGGCAAACATGTCCCGTTTCGTCATAAATATAAAGCACTTAGCAAAGAAACTCATATACGGGCGATTACGTCGCAAAGGCGACTGCGCGACGAAAGAGGAGCGCTGATACCCAAAGTGCCGCGGCCTTTCCTGAGGTACATTTTATTGCCACGTTTTGCGTGCTAGTCTAATCTCGCAGCCCACACGCTTGTCTCGTTGACAGTGTTTCTGACGACGTTCTACCACGGCCACCATGAGGTCGTATCTTCTACAAACCACTTACTATTATTGAAGTTATCCGGCCAACAAATTTTAATCTTTAGTCTGAGTATTAATCTCAGTTAACAGCAATATTCATTAAAATTATGACCCAAAACGGAACTTCACATATCCCAGAGGAGGAACAAATATTCCACTTATGTTCCAATTGGAAGCAGCTGAATTCTATAAAAAATTTGTTTGATTCGGCCGCAAGACAGCATGAAGCAAGCACAGCATGAAGCAGTTCTTTTTCTAAGTATTCGATGCGATGAAACGGTTTATGTAAACCAGCTTTTAATTCCAGGGTTATGACTCCTGCCGCCGGTACAACTACAGCCTGTCTTCGTGTTTGCCAGACGACTTAAGTTCCTGCATCAACCCTTACCCTCCAGCACCACCGGAAGTTGTGACTATACCTTGCGATAAAGGTTATTGGTATAACAACAGCGTGTACACCAGCACCATAGTGACAGAAGTGAGTTCAAAAACAAAGACATATTTATTTTAAAATAAATTTACTAATATTTTTTATAAGTATTTGAAAGTATGGGATTTCTTGAGATTTATTGTCTTATTGAACGTTTTTACGCACATTTCACCACGACAAATAAATCCTAAACCGGAAGAGAAATCTAATATTTAAGTGATCACCAATATGTCGCACTGATTAATCACTTTCACTTTTCTTTTTGAGGTACGAAACTGTAGAATTAAATTGACCACATGATCAAATTTTTCAAGATGCAGCAATTAATTTATTCCTTGAGTGAAAAAACAAATTCTTGGCATCGTGGAAAAATTATAAAACATAAATAATTATTGTACTTGGGTGCTGATCTTCACGATCCAATTTTTTTCCGCAGTGGGATATTGTGTGCGAAGATCAGATCCTTGATGCTGTGGTGAGCGCCGTCTTCTTTTTTGGCGTCCTGCTGAGCTCACTAATAGGTGGAAACATTGCGGACCGGTGAGAAATGAAGCGTGACGTGCTGGTTACTCGCAAAAGTTTCATCCAAGTCGAAATCGCTTCTAGTCATTAGCGGCTGGGTGCTAATGAGAGGCGACGTGCTGACTTGGGTTATTTGAAGAGGTTGATTGCTGTTATGCTTCTTTAGTAGAATTTAAAGTGAAAGAAATAAAAGATTTGTTTGGGTGACTCTACACCATTTTTTTTTTTGTAATCTTGACGGACTTAAGTCCGTTTTTACTATGAGCGTTGTTGGAATTATTCTTTGTTTGTTTATTGATTTTTTTATGTTCTAGCGTTAATAGAAGTAAACAAATCAATAATTAAAGAATAATCTCGCTAACGCTTACAGTGAAAACAAATCTTTAAGCTATTAACTTAATGTTTTAGAATAGGGAGAACCCCTACTATGCTTGGATCGCAGATATGCATGACTGCATTCGGAATTGGGTGCGCTTTTTCCCCAAACTTGGTAGGGTTTGCGGCCCTACGGTTTATGGTGGCGCTATTTCTTCAGGCCGGGTTCATTTCTTGCTTTGTTTACGGTAACAATAAAAATTGCGTTAGTACAGGGGTTTTCAACCGATGGGCCATAGTGATGTTTTCAGTGGGCCACAGAGCATAAATCAAAATGAAAGCAATATGTATAATGAAGTCATTATGGTCGAAAAATTGGAAACAAGTTCCCAGAGAGGACCTTTTTTTAGTTTTTGGGATGAAAATTGAGAAATTGCAGACAAATTCAAAGTGAAAACTTTTTTTTTTGCGACGAGAATCAAATTTTGTTGACTGAAGTGGGTCGTTAAGTTACCTTGGGTTGAAGAGTGGGGCACGGTAGAAAAAAGGTTGAAAACCACTGCGTTAGTCGTAAATATTAAATGTTAATGATGATGGCAAATTTGTTTTACAACCATGATTCGTTAAATATAAAGTGTATGTTAATAAAATACGTGTAATTAAAGAACTAAGGCCATAAAGAAATGTTAAATTGCTATAGCATCTTTATCTTAAATTCACGCAACTGTGCGTGCTTGTGACGCAATAAATCTTGCATTGTAGTGATGGAGGTGACCGGAAGTCGATGGCAGACACTAGTTGGTATCAATGTCCAAGCTGTGTTTGCCGTCGGTTACATTGCTTTGTCTGGGTTTGCGTACGCCTTCAGAGATTGGAGATGCCTCCAGTTTGCGATTGCTTTCCTTCCTCTTCCGTTTGTCCTCTTCTGGTTCTTCATGCCCGAGTCGCCGAGGTGGGACCACGTAGTGGCACTGCTGATTTTTTTGGTAGTTGTTTTGATAAACAGTTGTCGTTTATAATGGCGTTCCCCATAGTGGCATTCATTGGCAATCGAAAAACTTGCCCTTTTTTACGTCGGCTTTGTCAATGCCGGGTCTGCCGCAGCAGAACCCGTTGAATTCGAAGAGTTCCAACTCGCGTAAAATTTTTCCAATCCACATCTTGAATGAATCCCAGATGAACCAGAGATTGGAAGAAAAGTTGGTGAAAAACCGAGCGGAAGTTAGAGAAATAGAATGACCAAGTAGTATAAAAACAAACAAGTGAAAATGAACAAATTGAAATTACATCGGGAAACACTCTTTGATTTCTAAACTATTTAAAGTTATATAAAGCATTTTGTTATCATACAGTATAAACTGCATTTACGAGCGTTAATAACTTTATCTCTTTCTATCATAACTGCTTCTTTTTTTAAGTTAGACCATACGAATATTATTGGCGAGGGACTTACTGAATAATTGTATCTAATAAAAGCAATGATATTTTCTTTTTGAAGATATCATGCAGTCACTTAAACATTTTAAAAGCTTTTGTTTCAAAAAAGAATAAAAAAAGTTTAAAGTTTTAATAGAAATTATCTTAATTTAACCAAGAATTAATTTGCGCTACTGAGTATTAACGGCGTCACTTTTTTCGTTAAGGTTTAATCGCTTTAACACTAAACGGCGTCAAACTAATTTTTAGAGCATACAAACACTGTTACAACAGAAATTTAAAATTTTACGTGTAAAATAGAAAGTGTTACGAATACTGCCGAAAATCCAAATATACTTCAAGTTCAACTCTTTCCAAAAATATGATTTAAACACAGGTGGCTGTTTTCAAAAGGAAGAGTAACTGAAGGAAAAAAGATTTGTGACGTAATGGCTCGACGAAACGGGAAAGAGCTTTCTAATGATGTTTGGGAGAGAGCGGAAAGAGCGGCGATGACGAAGGTAAAATCAGTCATACTTTTTTGTTTTATCAAAAACACGTAGTCCATTGTAATGAACAAGCCAGCGTGCTCGCGATATATTTCAAGCATAGAGTTGTGCTACAACGAAACAATTCAATAAAAATTACTTGAAATTGAAGGCTAAAGAAAGCGCAATGGAACCGTGCCAAGAAGCGGCGATTGTTTGATGTCGATTATAATTGTTTTCACGAGCTCGATTCTTTGAACACTATTCTATTTTAGAAACAAACCGAGGACCAAATATCTTCGCCACTGGAACTTTTTCGGCGTCCGCGGATGCGTCTCGTCACGCTCAACATGATGTTCAATTGGTTCGTCAACTCCCTCGTCTACTACGGCCTCTCCCTCAACTCGGGCCAACTCGCCGGTGGGTGTGACGTCATCTAACTTTACAATGCTTGTCATATTTATCTTGCTGCAGCTTCTTCGTCGTCGACAAACTGTTTGTCGCATAGTCGTATTGGCCTTGGCGGAAGCAGAAGCGGTTAATTGGGTAATTTAGAAGAGAATCAGCAACTTAGAAGAAAACATCGTAGCATTAATAAATTAGCACCACGATGTTAGATCGAGAAAAATTTAAAACATTTGGAAATTTATTCGATATAGGTTAGAGCGAACTTACCCATATAGTTTCACCCAAAAATTCATATCTTTGTTGATGTAAAAGTGATGATGATAATGATCATCATCATCATCATCATCATCATTATGTAAAAGTAAAACCATAAGTAATATATTTTACAAATTGAAAATAATTCATTTTACAAAGATAAAAATATTATAATGGCTTCAAGCAATATATTTCTGTAATTGCTGCAATAGACTAATGCAATTAAGAAATTTACATAGAATAATATGACATTAAACTTTTTGCACAAATTAATTTTGCTCTGAGAAAAACAGTGGCCTCAATTTAATTACTCCTCATAGTCACTTTACATTTCTGCGTAGAATTAGCTTTTTAAGCCTAAAAACATTCTTTCCATTAAAACTTTAGTGCTAAATAGACAGCTTACAATCTTCGAGACCGGCTGCATAAAGGGAGGGCATCTTATAATGAAATTTTATACGCTTGTCAGCTTCACTCTTTCTGCTACTTTACTTCGTTTAAATCGTTATTTGTCGTGTTTGCGAAAAGAAAGAAACATTAAAGCTATATGTTTATGACATAGGTCTATTCAGTTTTAATTTAAAAAAATTATTTCAAGTGTGTTGTTGTTCTTATTCGCTTTTCGCCAAAGCAATCATGGAGGAGTGATTCCTTAACTCTTAAAAAACCAATCTAGACTTGTACTCTTAGATGAGTGCTGCTGCTTCCAAAGGTTTTTTTCACAGACTAGGGGCTGTTGTTGTGCTGGTACTTGGCTACAGTTAAAGAGGTTATTAGCGTCATGTCTGTGTATCAAACATAGCGGGCATTGTGGCGTGTAAGTATCAGGGTTTTTGTGTGCATGTAACTTTGCAGAAGTGGTGATTTGTTGGCTCTGAGTTCTGCCAGTTTTGTACGCATATGACGTTTTAACGTATAAACGTCATGGGGTGTGTGTTAGCAACTTTCTTATTTTTTCTGGAAAAAAGGTATGGTGAGGTGATGGTAGAGTAAAAGTGTTTGAGGTTTTTTGTATATTTTCATGTGTTATGTCTGATTTTGAGATGATGATGTTAGTGTGCTCATTGTTATCAAGGATTGTGGCTTTTATATTTCTGGGTAGATCTGACTAAGCATTAAGATTATGTAATGGGTGTGTTTGTGTTTGTGTTTGAGTCAGTTGTTTAAGTGGACTAGCATGAGGTTTGAGGTAGGTGTTCATTGTAGGGAGACTTGTTTTGTCGTGTAGGTGAGTGTCTCGTGTGCAGCCAGTAGCAATGAGCAAAGCTGTGTTTTGAATGTTTTGCAATTTCTTGATGTTGGTGTTAACATAATAAGTTTTCATTAAGGCTTCATTATGGTGCATGCGCATCACAAAATGGGGCAATTGATGGCTCTAAATGCAAAAGCGATTAGTTCCTTTTGTTTTTCCCATTTGATAGAAGTGAATGCTTTCAAAATGTTAAGCGTTTGTTTTACTTTAGTAATTGTGACTTTTATGTCAGTTTCAGGCCTAGATTGATTTTAAAACTTTTGGGTGGTTTGTTGTAGGTAGTGTTTAATTCTTTAATTTAAGTGATAGAGTTGTGCCATAATCAGCTGGGTCTCGTGTAAAAAGTGTGGTGGTAGGTAGTTTTTCTGTGTTTTTAATAAGATTATTAATGGTGGCCATTCACAAATTTTGTGAAAATATAGTTAAATGAGTTGTTGGGCCTTAGGTGTTTTGTATGAGATGCTGTGATTTGTTATGTCATCGTCAGATGTTGTGATTTGTCCGTCTTTTGAGGGAAGTGAAATGTCAGTAATTCAAATGTTAAATAATGTTGGAGACAGACCTCCACTTTGTGTTACTCCAGTGTTGTTTGCTGAACAGTATTAAACTCTTCCAATCGGGAATTTTAGGGGGAGGTGGGGCGCTAGGGTTCTGAACAAATAGTCATAAGATTTAAAAACTTTTTAATTATAAAACCAAAAGATATTGTCGCTTCCGCTCCCTGCTTCGGGTTTCTTATTTTTAATCGACCTCTCTGCTGCTTTCTGTTGAAAGCGGAGTCACCATTGAAGGCAAGCTTCATCGAAAAATTCGTCGGGAAGTGTCTTTTCGAAGGGATAACAAATACCACTCAGTTAGAGTCAGCATCCAACTCGCGTCCTTCTGCTGGCGAGTGAGAGGTTATCATACAGAGTAATCCCACTGACAGCTTTTCATTGCTTGTCAGTTCACTGCTAAGAATTGTCGTTGAAGTTGTTTGCTTAAAATCACAGGCGACGACTTTTTGAACAATGCTTTGAATGGGATGGTCGAGTTTGTGGCTTACTTCATCGTCGTCATGACAATGAACAGAATTGGGAGGAAGCCACTTCTTAGCGGGTGTCTTCTTCTCGGAGGATTGGCGTGTCTTTCTTCAACAATAGTCAATCAATACAAGAACGATAGCCAAGGTGAGTGCGTATGCTCTGACAGTGACGTAATATTTGTCAGTTATCTCATTCATTGATGTTCACTTTGACTTTACTGATTACTGACGGTGGTAGACCTACTTATATTGATTACTGAGATTACTGATATTCAATTACTGATGTTGATTCAATTGCGGGCATTGATACAAACTATGGTTGTGAAAGTCAATGATTTCGTAAAAAAATTTGTAAAGAGTTGTCAACATTTTGTTAGAGTTGCCATAAATTATGGGCTGATAAAAGCGTAATAAACGTCGTAGTTGCCACAGAAGTCATTGTTATAAAGGCGCTATTAGCATTGCAGAATCTGGCCACAGCGTTCGCGTTGATCGGGAAGATGGGAGTGTCGGGATCTTTCGCGATCATTTACAACTTCACCGCTGAACTCTACCCCACTGTCGTCAGGCAAGTGTTTCCCAGATTATCTGGGACCGCATCTAATTTGCATATTTTGGGAATAGAAGCACAGCAGTGGGACTGGGGTCAATGTCGGCGAGAGCGGGGGGCATCATCACTCCATTCACCCTGGAGCTTCAGTACTTCGTCCCCTGGCTGACCAGTGTGAGTGGGTTTTGCTGATTACAACTTATTTTTTCATTATGACGTTCTATACAAACGGTATTAATGGACCAATAAAAGAAGCGTGTTATAAAGACGAGAGGGTGAAGCGATCTTGTTTGGTTTCACGAAAACATTTCGACCTTTCCCAACTAGATCGAACTCCTGGATGCCGGTCAATTTGTGAACTAGCGTCACTACTGACTCAGAATTTGCATAGGAGCGAAATGATTTGTTCTTAAGCTACACTCCAAAAAGTTTTTCTTCTTTTCAGTGTTTACAGTGTTTCAGTGTTTGAAAATTGTTATTTAAAGAAGCAAGAAAATAATATCGAAACTACAATTTAAATACCGAGATTCTGGTTTTAGGAATTCCCGGGATTTAGTACCTTTTTACATTTCCCGTTTTGGCAAAAAAATTCCCGGTTTTTTCTGATGATTAACAATATATAGCAAAACCCTGAAAAAAAGTATAATTCCGTAATTTTTATTTCGTTTTAGATTTAATAAAATTTTTAATACAGTCAATAGCGATGTAACAAATAAGTTTCAATTTCATTTGGACGATTTGTTGCATCACTGAAATTATATTGTTGCGTCAGTCGTTTTTGCGAATTTGATTTTGAATATGAAAATCACTGTTTTAGTTACGTTAAGCACTGAGGCGACGTAATAACTATTATTTTTAACTTGCTTGGTTGTAAAAATTGTTTAAAGCTGGTAAGTCAAGCTTAAATGCATTTTAGCTTTGATGATTTCACATGTTTTCTTCTTCGTGTTTTATGCGTAAAATTTTTGGTTTTTTTACGGGTTTCCGGGATTGGGTTAAATTTTTTCCGTTTCTTAATTTTTTTCAAAATGGGGAAATTGGAAACTTTAATCGAAACTAATGCACCCGCAATCACGCGATACATAGATTAGTTGTTTGTGGATCCAATTTTTCCGTAACAGAGTAGTGTTGGGCGTTTTATTTAACGCTATATTGCTTGCAGGTCATTTTTGGTGTGTTGGCGTTAATTGCTGGTCTGACATCACTTTTATTTCCGGAAACTCTCGGCCATAAGATGATGACATCATTGGACGAAGCGGAATTATTTTACGCTGGCAAATCAAATGAGTAAGTTGCGAGTTGTGTGTGTAGCAAGAGTTTTGTAGGGATGCGTATGCAATGCAAGTTGTGCGAGTACACAGCTGGTGTTTGCGTGAGAGTAACACGTGTGTATGAGTGGTAGGAGTGCGGCTGAGCAGTGAACAGTCCAATGATTATTTTCAGAAAAGATCCTGCTCTTCCAGGTCAATCGAAGGACATCATAATTGAAAACAAGACAGCGGTTTAATTGTTACTATCTGTTAAACTAAACTTCAAAATTTTACGGATGCCTTAATTCTGCTCTTAATTATGTGTTTTTAAAGCCCCGAGTTTTGTCATGACAGCATGTAAGAGTGATTTGTACAAAAAATTAAAGAATTGGTTGTTTGACGTAATCACATTTTTCTGAGATAACTATAGTTATCGAAAAATTCAATCATTTCAATGTAAAAAAGTATTTTTAAAATTTCTATATCTTCTTCCAGAGGACATTTATGATCAATGCGCGAGAATTTTGTTTGTTTGTTTACTTTATCAGATTTTTTTTAATTACTGGAGTACTTGCAGCAAGCCTGGCGAAGGGTCGGGTCAGCTTGACCAAGGCATCCAGAAAAACTTGGACTATGAGAAAACATTTGTGTAAAAACTGGCTGAAGACAAAAAAGTTCTTGGTTTCTTGAAAACTATATCTAAGCTGTGAAATTTTTTTGTTTTCACCTAGTTTTACAGGAAAAATCTATCTAATGCGCTTTGTTTGCGTTTATTATGAGTGTTTTTTCAATCAAATAGCGCTCTTTTTCTTAGGCGCATTTTAGGGGCCCTAATTGGAGTATCTAAATGACGATTACGACGGCCCTTCCCGGCAAACTAGAATTTGAAACATAAAGAACGAGAATTCAATTTATTATTTTGACTTTTGATGTAAAGATTCAATTTTGTCGCTACAATCGGAATCAAAATAAATGCTTTTTACTGTGTGTTTAAAACAATCAATGCAAGCCTGAGGTAGTATTCAGTGTCATAACTTTATGTATTGCGAGAAGAAGAACGTGATTTCGATGCTCAGTCTATTCAAGTGATTTTGATTGTGTCCTAACAAAAGCAAAGCAGAAAATTTCTTCCCATGGATTAAACATCCTTGCTTGCACTAGCGACGCTACTTAATGGAGCAATAACAACCAGGCCAGCAATGCCATACAAAAAAATATAAAACCGAAACCGCGACAAATAGAGTATTTGTCATGTCTTTGATAAAAGCAATAGGCTTATACAGAATTTTCTGCTTGGCGGTTTTTGTTAGCTATACGAAATCAAAAAACAAATTAAAAAATCCCATTGGGTTGGGATATCTGAACATTTCCAAAAGTCGGTTGGTAGAATCGCTCTCTGGTTGCTCTAAGTTTTTGTTCTTTGACTTTGTTCGACGAGTCGGAAGGATAGAGTTATGAACGGTTGTTAATCAAATGACCATCCAAATCGGACCCAACAAAATTAACTTGTCTAATTCAATAGAAATATTTAGTTATTTTTATTGATGGTAATCTTAAGTGGCACAATCATATTAAATACATTCTTAATAAACTTGCTATTTTGGCTAGAATCTTATTTGCTGTGAGACATCATATTAATAAACATTGACTCATTAAAATTTACTAAATTTTACCTTAAGTATGGAATTATTAGGCTTACCATACGTCCCGTTTTTGCAGGGACAGTTCCGATTCTTTGGCCTTGTTCTGGCGGCCCGCCCGGTTGATCATTATGTCCCGGTATTTCTAATTTTAAGTGAAGTCTGTTTTTGCGACAAAAATTAAGGAATCCAAGACATATTCAAAGTAAAGACTTTTTTTTTAGGGACATTGTTTTTCTTTAGCGAACGTTCCGATTTACCGCTTCGGAAGTAGGTAGTATGCCTAGAATTATAACATGGGGCTTTACTACTGTATTATTGAATAAACTTCAAATACCAATGCAAAATAAAATGCTACGCATCATGGACCTTAAATGTCTGAAAGACTGTACCAACATAAGTTTTTTATTTAATTTGATGAATATATTAAAAATTAAAGATATATGTGAACTTAGGCTACTTTGGTTATGTTTTTGTATTTAAACTATTACCACAAGCTTCCACAAAACTTTAACCAATATATTATGTCTGCTGAAAGTCATCACAAATATGTTACCTACTAGGTCGATTACAAATAAAAGTTTCTATTTACCAGGACAAAATTTATCCTATGGCCAATGCTCTTGGCAGTTTTAATGGAGTTAAGAATGGGGACAAAAATGCTTTTCTGTCAATTGTTAGGCAAAAAAACTGAAAAAAATTCTTGTTAGTCGGTACTACCAGTAAATATTTCAGTTCTTCAATAAGAGTATTTAATCTAATAACACTTTATTTTTATTTGTATACAAAAGAAATCTTTTGTCTCTGTGATTTATTGTGTGCGTTTATCCTTGGTATTGTAAGTTATTATAATTTGGACATTAATTTTTATTATTATTGGACAGTTTGACGTGACCATTTAATGGTTGTTTCGCTGTCCAATTCAGTCCAGCTGACCGTATTTTCTGTTTTGTCATGTTCATTAACCTTCTATTAATTGTATTAGTATTACATGTGCAAGTAGTCTCCTGAATGTACCATGTTTTACAGTAAATTATACTGCTTAATTGAACCTAATGAACTTTGTCTTTTTTTTTGATATTTGAGATGATTATTCGTGCAAAAACACTGCCAAAAAACAACCGCCTAACTTCGAGCAGCGTAACCTAGGATTTACGTGGCAAATCATAATAACATCACTATTAATGCAATCTTGTCTTTAAAATGTTCATCGATGTTGCTGTATGTTTCTATTTGCTTGACCTGACCAAAAACAACTAGTTAAAATTTTAATACAACATGCCAACAAGAAAATTTTTAGTATTGAAGACCATTAAACCTGAAAAGGAAAAAAAATTTTTTTTAATTTGATGGGGTCAAAATGAAATACAAGCACAACGACAAAACAAAATGTCGAATTCCATTGTCATTAATTGATGAGAGTTTAACTTAACAGTTTTTCACACTGTTTTTCTTACTTTTTGGTATTAGCAAAACTACATCCATTTTTTTTATTTTATTTTGGCAGAAAATGCAACTTTATATTTATTGCTTCAGTTTAGAAAAAACGCTTCCACCAACGGACAGGCGGGTAGATAGATTTATAATTCTCCAAGTAAAAAAAAGATTAATCTAATTTTTTACGTTCTTCCACAAACCATTATTCAGAAACAGTAAAAAAATTCAAAGCTATAAGCTCAACAGAATTTAACTAATTTCAATAAAAACAGTAACTCTGAACATGCAAATAAAAAGTCCAGACTTTTTCCAGAAAAACAAACATTCTTGCTTTATTTTTATTTATCCTTTTAACTTGCAAAAAGCGTCCGTCGCGTTATAGGTAGGATAGGAACATGCGATTATCCCGAATCCCGGCCTATTTCGGGAAAAGCCACGACATTTCAGTCCAGTTAAAATTTTTTCGCCTCAATCGCGCTCACCATCATGACGCTCTTATCTGAACAGCCACGCCCGACACTTTAAAACATTTTATAAAAAGTAGATAGTTAAAAATAAACTATACTTCAATTTAGAAAAATACTCAGTCAAACTTTGGCCGATATTTTATGAACAGTAGCAGTTTTGACAAAAATTTAGGTGAATTATAGAATCGTATTAACACAATTTAGCAAATGAACGTTTTGTTTATTTTTTATTAATAACACGGCTTTTTTCATTTTTACTAAATTAAAAAATTTTTTGAATCAATGCGATTCGATTACGATTTAATTTGTCGAATTGCTTTATAATAGCGAAAAAAAGCAGACCAAAAGATTTCTACACGAGATTGGTCGTAAATTTTCTCAGCCATTAAGATTCTCTTTTTCTTCGCTATAGTTTCGAACACGAATTGCTTTTTGTTGTCAAGATTTTAAAAAGCTTAAATTTAAAAAATTACTATCTTGAGGTAATTGTACAACAGAGTAATAACAAGAGCCTTTTGAAAATTTGATGTTTTTTACGTTTTAAATGATTGGTCCACTTGTTTTGTCCGGTTGGACCGATCTGTATCCAACCGTGGCTTTATCATAGGGTGTATATTTTTAATTGTAAAATGACGCTGCGATTTCTTTTTGTCAGCGTTATGCGGCGCTTAGTGCTTGAAATTGACTAAAATTTTAAATGTGGAATAATGATGACGAAAGAAAATACGAAGCGTTATTTTATATGGAATAGTGATGGATTTATATGGAATAGTGATGACGCAAGAAAATATGACTAAAATTTTAAATGTGGAATAATGATGACGCAAGAAAATACGTTTCATTAATTGATTTCTTTAGAAAGCTTCTTGTTAAGCTACATATTTTGATTCAAGCTTTATTATAAGAGGCGTAATTCCGTTGTGATTAGTTGCTATAATTTCGGTGAATGAATAAGTTGTCATGTTTAGCTGAATAGTGAATAAGTTTGCTGTGTTCTGCAGAGTTGCTGCTCTTGAATTTAACCGCAGCTAAAAAATTATTTGATTTTCATCTCGTCTATAATTATATTTTTTTTTGCTGGGCATCAGTTACGCATTTTTAAATATAAGGGTAGTTGTTAAACTTGGGGGAATTTTCTTGCACTTATTAAAGAAGTTCAGGACTACGGGCACGCAGGAAGCGATATAATTCCTTTAAATAGTGCACGAGCCAGCTTTTCTTTCGACAACTTATCAATCCTCTTCCTTGTCTTATCAACCCTCTCTGCTCCCCTATCATATTTAACCCCCAAATCCCTATCCGATACCCAATCCCTCCACGATTCTCTCTCCAAATCCAAGGTATCCATTTACAATGGATATCTGGTCACTCTTCCCTCCCAGGTAACGACTTAGCTGACTCTCTGGCTAAAAGCGGAGCCTCTCTTGATCTTTCCAAAATATCAGTGTCCTCTCGCACCCCTTATTTCCTCTCAAAGACAATCCCTCTACACCAGTTGGAGACGCAGTGTCCATTCTGGTCTCTTTCAACACCAAATTCCTCCAGTATCTCCCGAGAAGCTCACTCTCCCTCGCTCCGCTTGCTGTGCTCTCTCCCGTTTACGCTACAACGGGCACAGCACTCTCCTTAACTCTTATCTCTACAGGGTTGGTCGAGCCGAGACTCCTTCACGCAGCAACTGTGGTTCTGAATCACAGGACCTTTCACATCTCGTGCTCGACTGCCCTGTACTGGACCACCTGCGTCGGGCTATATTCGGCCATATCCTATCACTTCTGGACCTCTGGTCCCGTCCGTGGGGAGTCTCCCGATTACTGGGACTCCGCGAAGTTGATCCGCGCCCATCCCCAGGAATAGGTCGGGTAAACCCACCACCACCACCACCACCACCACCACAACTTATCAACAAGTAACTTAACTAACCAAAAATTGAATTTATAATTTATTGAACTTTTTACCAGTTCTCTTTTCTTTTATTCTGACAATTTTTTTCTCGGCAAGGGTCAGCTGAACAGCTTTGAGCAAGGTCTCTATAAAATTTTGCACCGCCAACAATCTTATTAAAAACTTGAACTACTTTGAACTGAAATAATTTATCAAATTCAATTTTAAATTTACCAGTAATTATAAACAAATTTGTTAGATAGGGTATTATAAAATAAAGTTCATAAAAAAGCATTTTTATTATACTTCAAGTTTGAACGGTTCGTAGGTAGACTTTGTATGTAGACTTAGATGGCAAAATGCTGGCTCAACACCATCAGTGCCAGCATCTGATTCGGAAAGTCGCCTAAGTTAATAAAAGGATAAACCCTCGACGTCTTTCCTGTCTGTGCATGACTAAAACTAGATGCTTTTCAAACAAAGATGATTTCAAACAATCATTAAAATTACATTAAATGATTGAGATGTCGTTGTTGAAACAAACTTTTTGACACGCTGTCATAATTTCGAATTCAGGAAAGCCCGCTTGCTATACAGAGAGTATTTACAATCATTTTCTAACGATCAAATGGGAGCCAGGTAAGTGACGGCACCACATCACAGCTGCAGAGCTCCGTTCGGCGTTATTATTTAAATATTTAAACATTGTTGAAACCGGGTGTGCTTCTGGTGTAAATAAATATGAAAAGCAGAAATCGTTTTTTCAATTTAGTTGACGTTATTGGAATCGAAAATATTTTAATTCTGGTGAAATAGGCTACATCTTGTTTGTAGCCGAATGTAAAGAAATATCGGAAACATAATCACCGCACCAGGTCTGTGTTGGCGAGGTCGACTACATCGTTTGGTTGATATGTATGCGATATGACATATTACAGTAAACCTCGGTTAATCTGGATTCTGCTAATGAGAAATTTTGCTTATTCGGATAAAATCGAAAGTACAAATGATTGCCTATCCATGTAATTCTTAATAAAAAGCTTTGGATTATCAGACTCCATCAATTCGGATGATTTAGTCTGTCAAATTGAATCCGGATTAACCGAGGTCTACTGTACCTAATTTCTGTTGAAGCGGGCTGTATTTGTTGTGTGAATATTGAAAGCAAAATCCTTGTTTCAATTTTACGAAGTTAACGGAATTTAAGTGGTTGGATATAATTTTCTTTGTGTAATAGCATAATCGTATAACAAAGTTGGATTATTCAATTTAATCTTATTCAAAGAGAGTAAACAACAATTATTAGCAAATCAACTTAATCAAAAAGAATCTAAGACAAAATTTGAAAATATTAAGTAAATTTTGACCATTCAATACAGATTCTTAATTCTGATTTTAAAAAATGTTTATTTCTGCTTTCTAATTCTACATTACTTCACTACAAATGCAGTCGGTTGCAACGTTATTTAGATATTTTAAATAACTAAACAAGTCAAACTGTACATTTTAGAGACACCGCCGTTTACAAATTGAAAATATGCAACTGCTCAGCACTTGAACCAGCGATAGCGCGTCTGCGTTCAGCTCCTTATCATACGATGACAATTTGCTGACAAAAGTCAAAGCAACGAGGCACTCTTAGTGTCTTCGTCAACTGAATCCGGAAGATATGAGCACACTCCATACTTGATCACGACACTATAAGCTCCTCTGGGACCCTCCGATGCAGTACCACCAGTTGTACATCGACAAACGTCAGAAAACGCCGTCATTCAATCATCGCGCGATGCTCCGCGTGACGTGCTACCCACGTCACAAACTCTGGTCAGCATCGGTATGTTCTTCATCTCGAACAGTAGCGGGAGCTTCCGGACCATTTAAAAGTTCGTCAGAGGGATTCTTCGTCTCGTGAGAGGTTTGGCCACAGCTGGATGGATGGAGAAAGGAAGGGCGCCCCCGGGAGACTAAAACGATGAGGAGTTGGGGCCTGTTTCACTCGTTGAAAACAACAGAACTGACCTGGGTTGATGTCGTCATCGCTGCTGTTTGCTTCTTCACTACTTTCATCTGATGAGCAATCGCTTTCCTCCTCAGGAGGGATCTCGGCACCAGGAAAAACATAACGGTGCTTTCCATCATAGAAGTAAGTCCCCGCTACAAGTAGAAACAATTAACTTTGCGACAAACAAGGAAGGCAACGACACATACCTGGAAGCTTTTTGCTCACGGGTTGCTTCCACCGACTCCTCCACAACCCTTTCAAATTCTCCACATCCATCGATGTTTTGCTCCCATCCTTCTGTTCGCTAGTCATGTGATTTGAAGTTGGGAGATCGAAAGTTTTGGCATCACCATCTGAAGATGAATTGGCTGCTGCAGAATGGGACCCACGGGGGTCCGAGCTCCCGGCTGCCGCACTAGTGTCAGAAGATTTCCCATCCTCCGGTAGCTCCGTCACCTCCTTCAATCTGTCAGAACTAAATCAAAACTTGCTCGAACTTTCGACCCAACGACGATCATCACCTCTCGGTGCCACGGTAAATCTCCGAATATTTGTCACCCAACCTGCGACTTATCTCAGCGACGACACCATCAGCGTCCCCGAGGAGCTCGACGTCGAAATCGATGTGCGTCAGCGGCTCACGATTAATCAGAATCTGGGGAATCCCCTCGGGAAGAGAATCTGAAATGTTGAGCTGTTAGAAAGCGGTCGAAAGTCGGCAAAATTTGCAATTTACTTGGTATGAGCGCCACCGGACGGACTTTGAGGGCCGAGCCAATCACCACAAGGAGGTCAACTTCGTCTTTATCTGACGTTAGCTGACGATGAAAATGTTGGGGAAGGCTTTCCCCAAAAAATACAATGTCCGGCTTTAAAATCCCGCGGCCAGAACTGGGTGAACATCGAGGACACAGGGGAACCACCTAACAACACGAAGTGTCAAGATGTACACAAAACGTACTTTGTGCTTTAATGCCGGACAAACGTCTATAAAATTTGGGCAAAACTATATTGTTCTTCAAAATTTTGTGCGGCACGCACCAAATTTTCAATTTTCGGACACGGCCCGCGAGTGCAATAAGATCCCCCTCCATCCTTGATTTACATCATAACAGTCGAATTCAATGGTTTGGTGCTTGTTTCGTCATTTTATGAAGCCAAGCCTACCCTTTGTTTCTACCCCGAGAGAGCCGCACCGCAATCATACAGGTGAGATCGTAATACAAGCGAAGTGGGATCGGGCCCGGCCTGGCCTAGTTGTACGAGGACCATGGACGTCCATTGCGCCCGGCGACGTAACGCGCAGTTTTCACCTGATTAAAAACGTCGTCGCGGATAGCCGAACCGTCCACTTGATGGCGGCACACTTGACACGAAGCAGTCGCAAATGAGCCTAATATATAAGCAAGCTGTTTAATCCGGATCGAAGCGGATGAAACCGGTTTGATAAACCAACCGTGGCATTGGATCACCCTACTGATGCCGGCTACTTGTTCGAGCGTGTCGATGTTCTGCGTGTAGTTGCGAAGCAGCTTCCCTTCTCGCTCCAGCAGAGATATGAACCTGAGCAACAAACACAATCATTCTCCATGGGATGTTTTCTCTCGTCTCGCGCTGCACCCCCCACATAATGTTTCTCCTGACACCGCACTGCATCTTCTCATATTATGATTTTTTCCTCGTCCAGAATCAAACATTAAATCATTGATATAAACTAATCTCCAAACACATCGACACATGCTGCTCCGGGAAGACATGAATGTTCACTAAATACATCTATGTTCTTGATGGTAACAAAGGATTTAAATTGAAACGCTTCGCACACAATTTGTAAAATTGAGATGAGGCTCGGACGGATATGAAAAGGATTGGGAGAACTTTCAAATTTGCATAGAACGATTAATTTCCAAGAACAGAAATTTAACGCAACAAATAACTCCAACTCGAACACACCGACCTGTGCACAGGGCTGGGCTTGAACTGGCCGGGATAGATTTCCTTTGCAAACTTGAAGAAAGGTCTGTGGTCTTTCTTGAAGTAGGATATATCGAACATCGCCTGCGAGTCGACAGGTCACTTTACGCAACCAATCTCACTTCAAGCTACTCACCTCTGGATTGGGGAGGTCGGGGAAGTCGACAGCCAGCCGCGCATACACGCCGTTCCGCGATCTGAAATCGGGAATTCCGCACGACACCGACACCTGTAGGACAATGAGACTCGAATTGACGGCAAAACTACAAAACCCCCCTAACCCACCCCCGCTCCAGTGAGAACCATGATCTTCTGCGAGGTGCTTATCAGGTTGATGACGTCATCGAGAGTGTTGACATGGGGGAGCTTGGTTCTGCGAGGAGGTTCGGTCAATAGCCGGATCAGCTAAAGAAATCATTGGTCAGACAAGTAAACCCAGGCTGGCCCAAATTACCATACCCACCAGTCTCCACAAGTCCCAGCTGCTCAGATCACGTGACAAACTTGACCCATTGGGAAGCAACTTGTAGAGGAGGTCACGGGGATCTTGGTTGTCCAGCATTTGGGAGTAAATCCAATCTAACGCTCCTGCGAACAAGAACCGGATTGTTACTGCGATATGAAGCTCCTAGACCAAACAAAAGCTGTAAACATGAATTCATCCAGACGAACTTTAATATTATTAAATGATGAAAATTGCTTTTCATTCTGCAGAGTGAAGGAGAAACAATTAAAATAAGGTTTTGAAATAAATCTCCACAGAAAATAAGTAATACATCTTGAAGATTTGCGTTATTTGTGATAACTGTTGGCTGGACAACCTTTTCACGTGTTCCTGATAAGTTCTTTAAGAAGACAACAATCTTTAAGAAGCTTATCGAAAAGCATTAAATGGTCATGTTTCATTGGTGAATGTTGTTGTACTGCTTAAGAGAAAGCACTCGTGGATTGCAATGTAGGGGTTTGAAAGAAGTTCAAGTTGTTTGCAAAGTCAAAACATCAGCACAAATTTGTTCAAGTACAATTATTAAATTTGCAATATTGAGCACAGAACAAACTTTAGTGGGTGTGGGCAAACATAACCTTTATGTAAGGTTATTTACCATGTGTGGGGGGCTGCCAGTCACTCTCGCTTGCTTCTGATTGAGGACTCATTCCAGAAGCTTCTTCGGGAGTAGGAGGAGGCTCTGGGTTTTCAGATTCTCTTTTAGTTTTAAGCTCTGTCCTGCAGTTTTTAAACAATTTAGTCAACAATTTTAAAAAAACTACAGACCCAACGCAAGCTAAAGTTTTTATATTGGCATAGTTACTTTAGCAACAACAATCAATATATAAATATGATATAATATTTACATAAGTTAACCTTTTCAAACCTTGATGAGCTAGTTTCAAATTTTGCAGAATCCTTATTTAAGAACCAACGAAAAATACAAAAACTTTACAGAATTTGTGTAAATGTTTCAAGAAACAAAGGGCTTTGTAGATAACATACAAAACAAACGAAGCAAGACAATTTAGCGGAAGACAATTCGACGGGACAAATTCGTCGGCAAGCCAATTCGTCGCCGAGTCAATTTGGCGGAAAAATAAATAAAAATAATTTACCTTCACTAGCGTTGAAGCGACAACAAAAAAGTTTTGTTATGTCACTAAGGCAATTGAAAAAGCAATTGTAATTGTTCAGCTGATAAGAGTGAAAATTCGCATTTAAAATATTAAATGCGTTAAATTTAGATATGTTCCTGGCCGAATATTCATGTATTTAAATTTACAATAGCTTAATCTCGAATATTTAAATTTAAAAATGGAACTTAAATACCGGTAATTAAATTTTTGAACCAAGGTCGTTTAACACTAAATTGTTATTATATTGAATCAAGGTCGTTTACTCAAAATTGTAAGTTATCTTTTACGAAATTGATGTTTTGCGGGAGTACGAAAGTTAGGATGTAATAATAAGCGTTATACTATATATAAACATTTTTCTACAAATCTATTCTGGTCGGCACGCATAAACATTTTTCTGCAGATCGGCGTATAAGAAAAATACTGAATGACGGTAAAGTCGGAACGGTTATTATATTAAACTATCAAACTATGAAAGTTGTTTTAATTATTTTTTATTTGTTCTAACAGTTTGTTTCGTCTATGGAGCTCGTCAGAAAGCAATCAAAAAAATCTAAAAAACAAATACATAAAGGAAACCTTAACAAAACGACAAAAAGTCGGCAAAAGAACTTAAGAACAAAAACAAAAACACGGCAGTGATTAAGTAGTTAAATCGGTTACAAACTTTTTTTGATTAAATTGCAATGTGTAAAGTTTTTTCCGTTGCTTACGCAAATGTTTTCAAATATGAATTATTATGGCCAATATCATGATTCTGGCACTGAAAAAAACTTTACATAATACTTACATCTGGCACAAAAATTTAATCAAAAACAATTTGTAACCGATTTAACTTTTTAATCACTGCCGTATTTTTCTTTTGTTCTTCAGTTCTTTTGCCGACTTTTTATCGTTTTGTTAAGCTTTCCTTTTTGTATTTGTTTTTTAGATTTTTGATTGCTTTCCGACGAGCCCTATAGACATAGCCGTACCATCCCAAAAAAATTTGGGGGGCAATGAAGTTTGGCCCAAATTTTGTGACGTTTGCCCAAATCATGATTTTATAGTACATTTCGGATATGACAAAAAAATTGTCTGAGATTCTCGGACGAAAAACCAATTTTGTCCTAAAATCATGGTGATCTCTAAAAAAAAAAGGTCTTCACTTAAATTCAGTCTCCTAATTTTCAATTTTCGTTCCAAAATCAAGGTGTTCTCTGAAAAAAAAAAAAAAAAAAAAAAAGGTCTTTACCTAAATTTGGTCATTATTTTTTGCAGTTGATCATCGTCACCTCGCTAAATTTCCTGACTTTGCCCAAATTTTTTGTATCGCTGACCGAAAAATTATGGTTTTTCCCAAATATTTTCTTCTCACTGCCGAAAAATTTTAATTTTGCCCAAATCTTAGAAACTTGGGAGGGCAATTGCCCCCCCTGCAGGTACGGCTATGCCTATAGACGAAACAAACTGTTAGAACTAATAAAAAATAGTCAAAATAACTTTCATGGTTTGATAGTTTAACATAATAATCACTCTGACTTTACCGTCATTCAGTATTTTTCTGATACGCCGATCTGCAAGAAAAATGTTTATGCGTGCCGACCAGAATAGTTTGTAGAAAAATGTTTATATATAGTAAAATGCTTATTATGACATCATAACTTTCGTACGCCCGCAAAACTTCAAACCGGTTCTCTTTGTAGTAGCTACATTATTGTACTTTTTCGTAAAAAATATGTGTTAAACGACCTTGGTTCAAAAATTTAACTATTTAAGTTCCTTTTTTTAATTTAAATATTCGAAATTAAGCTATTGTAAACTCAAATAGATGAATATTTGGCCAGAAATATACCTAAATTTAACGCATTCAACAATTTTAAATGCGAATTTTCACTCTTATCAGCTGAACAATTGTAATTGCTTTTTCAATTGCCTTAGTGACATAACAAAATTTTTTTGTTGTCGTTTCAACGCTAGTGAAGGTAAATTATTTTTATTTATTTTCCGCCAAATATTTGTCCTACTTACCAACCTCTCCTATTTTCCGCAAAATATTTGCTGACGAATTTGTCCTATCGAATTGTCTCCCGTCAAATTGTCGCGTACCCCAAAACAGATTCAACATAGCAGCAGACTCATATTGCTTCTGCATTAAAACTTTATATTTAATTCATTGAAATTGCTTTAAAATGTTGCAATTGCAGGAGTAGATGTTCACAAATGAAATATATTTTTAAAACAAAAAAGTCTCTGTATTCATAAATAGAACCATGAGATGGGTATTTGTTGCCAAAATACAG
Organism: Diplosoma virens; assembly: GCA_963680785.1. Classification (NCBI taxonomy): domain Eukaryota; kingdom Metazoa; phylum Chordata; class Ascidiacea; order Aplousobranchia; family Didemnidae; genus Diplosoma; species Diplosoma virens. Next base: position 2,755,175 of record OY796891.1, read on the forward strand.
GACTTCCAAAAAAATATCTTATATGGATTTAAAAATTATGTCAGGTAACTAGTTTATTTTTGGCCAAAACAATAAGTCATAAAAATTTTTCGAAAACCATGATTTTATTTAAGATGCCAAATGAAATATTTTAGGATATCTATATTTTAAAGGTTTAAGTTCTTTCTTAATATATGATCCTGCAAGTGTGAGAATTAAGACAAGGTAGATTTGGCACTTAATGTCACTTGTTTCTTGACTGGTTGTTGGATCTGTTTGATCATGTTTTAGATAAGCAATACCTTAATCTTTAAAATACTAGCATTGCAAATCCACCTTGAATTTGTGGAAGACAATCACCACAAGAAAAATAAAAAAATTCAATATAACATTAGTGATATTATGCACTCTAGAGTTTGAAAACCAGGATCTTAGTTTTGGAAATTCACGAGATTTAGTACATTTTGTATTCCCTGTTGCTTGGTTTTATAAAAAAAATTTTTGGTTTTTTTTTCCTGATGCAAACATAAGAAAAATAAGTATACTTCTATACATTTTTTGTTTTAGATTTGACTAAAACTTTTAATACAGTCAAACAGTGATTAAAAAATTACTGTCTAGTTAAGCATTGTGACGACGTAATAATTATTATTTTTAACTTGCTTACAATCTATAAGCTATCCATAAACAATGTATCACTGAATAAATACCAAATATTACTTACAAAGCTTTGCATTTGAAGTATTGGAGTTGTCAAGAAAGAGGATATATGGTTTTAACAATACAAAAACTTATACGTATTAGAAATATTGGACACTGACTTAATTTAAAAGCTTTAGTTTTGCAAACATTCTTAAAATAATCAAAGCTAATTTGCTTAAAAATTAATGACAAATAATGTTTAATGATAAATAAAAAAACTAATGTTTAACAATAACAAGATAAAAAAGAGCTTCTAATTAACTGAAATAGTATTAAAAAAAAACTTGCATAGCCATAAACAGAGAAAGAATCAGAAATACTTGAAACTTTATTTGTGCACAACATGAATTTAAATTGGCTAATACTTACGAAAACTTTATAGCATTCTTTTCAGAATTAAAAGAATCGTGAAATTCAGCCTGATTAACTTTCTTCTTTTCAGTTAAATTAGATTCATCTAAAAATTTTAAATATCATTTTAAAAATATACATTTAGGTTTGCGGTTTGAAAATAATTGTTCGAAAACAATTATTCAAAAAAATTGTTTGAATTGATAATTGTTTGACTCGATAGTTGTTCGAATTGACAATTGTTCAAAAAATAACATTATATGCAGTTGTCAGAAAATATTTATTTAATAAACACTTATTTTGTGTGTTTTTTTAATGAAGACCTAACCCTAACCCTATTGTTTGTAAAATTTTGTCCTTATTTTCAAATGATTGTTCAGATAAAAATTGTCAATTTGAATAATTGTTTTCAAATAATTGTCCAGATAAAATATACTTAGCAATTGACTGTTAACAGTATTTGACTAGGCGGATTATTGACTTTATTATGCAAAATGCTTTTATATGTTTAGCTTTAATTATTCTTTTTTCACACATTTTTTAAAAAAAGGTAATATATATTAATATATTGCAAGAGTTAATTAATCTTTCTTGCAGAGTGCTCAATGAAAAAATCAGAACAAGATAAAATTTATTTAATCACAGTATAAAACCACAACAGCCTGTTTCATCTTATAGAATGTTCAGGGTTACTTATTCAAATAAAATCATTCTACTTCAATAAGTAACCACATGAGGAAATAGACTGTTGTGGTTTTCATATAGTGATTAAATAAATTTTTAATTATATTTATATATTTTCTTTTATCTTACATTGATTTTCTACTACTTGGAAAAATGTATATATTTATTTGATAGAGCTCTTTCTACTGTAAAAAAACTGTGCTGATTGTCTTTTTGAGTATTTTGAGATTTTATTATTTGTGAGGCTTACATACGGAATATCCAGGGGGTAAAAAGAAACATTTTCAACACCTGCTATTCTTCACTTTTCATCAAGGCCTAAAAGCTGCAGAAGCAGCCCAGGACATTTGCATGGTATATGGGGAAGGTATCATAGGCAAATCTATGGCAAAAAAATGGTTTGCAAAGTTCAAAAACGGCAATTTTGACATCAACAACATGCCCCGCAGCAGAAAACCTTCTGAATTTGACAAAAACCATCTCAAAGTACTTTTAAAGGAGGAAAGTTGCCAAACAAGCTGTGGATTGGCTGAAAAAATGAACTGCGATCAAAAAATGATTCACAATCATCTTCATTCAATGGGATTTGCCAAAAAATTGAGAGTCTGGGTGCCTCATAAGCTTAACAAAAACAACAAAGAAAATTGCCTTCAAATTGCTTCTCGAATCTTGCCCGCCATCAAGCAACACGCAGTCACAAACAGTGCTTTTTGTACTGAATCGTCACGGGAGATGAGAAATGGTGCCTATATATAAATATGAAGCAAAGAAAGGAATGGGTGGCTCCTGGAAATACACCAAAGCCAAGAGTTAAGCCTGACCTCCATCCAAGGAAGACCATGATCTGCGGTTGGTGGGACTGGGAGGGCATGGTGCACTGGGAAATGCTCAAAAGGAATGCCACAGTCAAGAAGGAGCTCTTCCCAGCTACATTGCATAAATGAAGCTATTCAACTAAAAAGACCCCATTGACAAGGCCAAACCATACTTCTTCACGACAATGCCAGGCCTCATGTTGTACAAGTCATCAAAGCCGCACTCCAAGAGCTCGAATGGTAGGTCCTTCAGCATCCACCGTATTCTCCAGACCTTGCACCCACAGATTACTATTTTCTCCACTCTTTGTCGAATCATATGAGGGGTGTTACCTTCAACAATGAAGAGGACCTTAAAAACTGGCTTAACAAATTCTTTGATACCAGACCTGGAGATTTTTGGTGGAACGGCATCAACAAATAGGTCAAGAGGTGGGAGGAGGTCATAAACAGCAACAGAGAATACATAATTTATTAATTTATAGCCATAACTTTTTATTTTTGTTTAAAAATCTTTGATAAAAATGCAACATATTCCTCAACCTAATAGACATATATATATATACACATACATTGCTTTTTCTTTAGTAATATCTTAAAGTTATTTCATATTAATTTACATGTAAATGTGTTAGTTAATTTTAGTTTCAAGATTATGTTGCTAAATTCATACCCAACACACTTGTAAAACATGTTTCTTAAGAATTAAATAGTTATAATTTGCTATTCTAGTTCATAGCATAATACAGTAGAATGCGAAATGCTGTTTCAACAAAATATATAGTTAAAATGTTTAAAGAGGTAATACAGTGCTTTTCAACCTGGAGGATGGTATGCACTTGTGCAGATGACAAACATGGTGCGAATAAGAATTGTGTATGATTTTAATTTAATTCTTGAATTTAATTTTTGGTTACATCAAACTTTTATTTAATTTTTGGTTATATCAAACTCTCGTTTAATTTTTTTGTTGTGTGCAATAATTCAAATTAAGTCTTGTGTATACTGAAATATTGAGTATTAGTTAAAAATGTATCGAAATTCCATTTCAGCCAGAATTAAAAGATTCAGTTCTGGTTCTGGTACTGGCCAAAACTGAAGTGATTGTAGCTAACAGGGCTGATTTATTTAGAAACATATCTACGCTTAGTTTACATGGCAAAATTGATGTAGGTTGTCATTACTCAGAGATAGAACCTGCTGAATTGCACTTATACACCTCTCAGTAATGGAAAACCAGTCAAAGCTGCTTTGCTTTTTCATTTTGAAAAGTTAGTAAGAAAATTGTCACACAAATTACAACATTGACATATCAGTATATATTAAATATATTAGGTCAACCTTAAATCAGCTACAATACACTACTGCTACATACATAAATTTATACATAAGAGTGTCGTATGATTAAAAGTCATTAGCATAATTTATTGTAGAAACTAAGGACTAATTCATTGTAGGAACTAAGGTCAGGCCATAAGAGTGCTTAACTCCATTGATCTGGCAACAACTTTAGAGCCTTAGTCCACCTAGACGTAGTTATGAGCATTAATAGTACAGGCAAAACCTAATCTTACAGCAAATTAATCGGCAACATTTTACGAAGCAAAACAACTTGGCGGGGTCAATTTGGCGGGAGACAATTTGGCGGCGCAAATTTGTCGGCAAGCCAATTTGTCGGCAAGCCAATTTGGCGGGGAGACGATTTGGCGGGAAAATAAATAAAAATGATTTACCTTCACTAGCGTTGAAGCGACAGCAAAAAAATTTTGTTATGTCACAAAGACAATTGAAAAGGCAATTGTAAATGTTCAGCTGATAAGAGCGAAAGTTTTAATTTAAAGTTGTTAAATGCGTTAAATTTAACGATGTTTCTAGCCCAATATTTATCTATTTAAATTTACAATAGCTTAATTTTGAATATTTAAATTAAAAACGGTACTTGAATAGTTAAATTTTCAAATCACGGTCGTTTAACATGTATCTTACAAAAAAGTACAATAATGTAGCTTACTACAAAGACGACAGATTAGAAGTTTTACGGGCGTACGAAGTTATGACGTCATAATAAGCATTTTACTATATCAAAACAAATCTATTCTGGTCGGCACGCATAAACAGTTTTATTTTAACTATTCTTTTTTTTTTAGTTCTAACGGTTTGTTTCGTCTATAGGGCCCGTCAGAAAGCAATCCAAAATTTAAAAAACAAATAGAAAAAGTAAAGCTTAACAAAGCGATAAAAAGTCGGCAAAAGAACTTAAAACAAAAAGAAAATTACGGCAGTGAATAAAAGTTGAAGCAATTACAATTTGTTTAAATTAAATTTTAATGTGTAAATTTTTTTTCCGTTGCTTACGCTATTGTTTTCAAATTTGATTTATTATGGCTAATATCATGATTAATGATTCTAGGATAGTGGGTACAGATAAACGGCGGAATTCGGCGAAATAAATGTGTATTTAATCTTTTCGTAATATAACTGAACAAAATTATTGAGGTGCAAATTTGAAGTTACCATGCTTATTTATTACCTACGTGCTGACCATAAACGCCATCTTTTATGATGTCACAAACTTCACGCGCTTGCCAAAACTTAGAACAATTTGGTTGCATTAATCGTAGCTGTGCAATTTACGACTTCTGAAAAACACTGATTACCGGTATCAGAAAATGTTTAAAAATACAACGGGAACAAGTCGAAACAAAAGATACAAAAATTCTATCAGGTTTGTATAATAGAATAATTTGTACAATAGAATAATAGAACGAATAAAAATCTTTAATTTTTTAAAAGCATTTTTAGGGCTCTCTGTTTGTTCCAATAAATTCGTTCATTATTTAGAAACTTTAGCGTAAGCAAAAGAAAAAACTTTACACATTGAAATTTAATCAAACACGATTTGTAACCGCCTTATATACTATTTTGTAAGCTTTGCTATTTGATTTGATCTAATCTTCTGTTTTGATTCTTGACAATTTTAATCACTGCCGTAATTTTTTTTTTTGTTTTAAGTTCTTTTGCCGACTTTTTACCGCTTTGTTAAGCTTTACTTTTTGTATTCGTTTTTCAAATTTTGGATTGCTTTCTGACGAGCCCTATAGACGAAACAAACTGTTGGAACTAAAAAAAAAAAAAATAATTAAAATAAAACTGTTTATGCGTGCCGACCAGAATAGATTTGTTTTGATATAGTAAAATGCTTATTATGACGTCATAACTTCGTACGCCCGTAAAACTTCTAATCTGTCGTCTTTGTAGTAAGCTACATTATTGTACTTTTTTGTAAGATACATGTTAAACGACCGTGATTTGAAAATTTAACTATTCAAGTACCGTTTTTAATTTAAATATTCAAAATTAAGCTATTGTAAATTTAAATAGATAAATATTGGGCTAGAAACATCGTTAAATTTAACGCATTTAACAACTTTAAATTAAAACTTTCGCTCTTATCAGCTGAACATTTACAATTGCCTTTTCAATTGTCTTTGTGACATAACAAAATTTTTTTGCTGTCGCTTCAACGCTAGTGAAGGTAAATCATTTTTATTTATTTTCCCGCCAAATTGTCTCTCCGCCAAATTGGCTCGCCGCCAAATTGGCTTGCCGACAAATTGGCTTGCCGACAAATTGTCTCCCGCCAAATTGTCGCGTACCCACATTTTATTGTCATTTGATTAATTTAGCATCAGTCTTATCTACTAGCTTCTTCAAGTGAAGTGATCACTGTATTCTACTCCCTACAAAGATAAAAGTCATAAAATAGCTAAACAGCCACATCATCATAAAAATTAACTTTTTCACTGTACAACTTAACTAAATGTGTCTATAATATTTTTGGTCGTTATGTTTCAAATATCCAGTGCTCAGAAGGGAGTACTCAAATAAATTGCTTTAATGGACACTTCAAACAAAACTGACTGCAAACTTTCTACTTAAGTAATTTTTGAAGTGATTAATCATCTACATTTGCAATATTATTATCAACTGACAATTTAATGCATGTATTTAAGCAGTTTCATGTGTTATCAAAGTTAATACTGCATTTTTAAATAGTTCCAGTTCTGGCTGGATATCATGTACCAATTCCGGCCAATTCCAGCTTTGGTTGAAATTGAATATTTGAGTTCCAGCCAGGGCTGGAGAGTAGGAGTAAGAAGAGAAGTTGGAGTTTTTCTAAGGAGTAGAAGTAGGACTAACAAAAAATATTCATTACTCCTTACTCCTCTGCTGCATTATTGATTGCCATACTGTCTGGAATTTTTAGAACATGGTATAAAAAACTGAGATTGATTCCAAGTGAAGACATTTTTTGTTACAAAAATTGAAAAATCTGAGACTGATTCTAAGTGGAGAAACTTAAAAAAAACTTACTCCAGAATAGGATAAGAAAAAAACATTTTACTCTGGAGTAGGAATAGGAGTAAGAATCAACACTATTTCCCAGCCCTGGTTACAGCACATCACTAGTATTAGTAGGCCTAACACAATATTTTTCATAAACATTAAGCATTTTATTTAGTAATATGATAGGTTGAAGTTAAAACCCACGAGTTTTGTAAATTAAGGCTTTACTTTTAATAAGCAAAATTCAGCAGAACAGCAAGAAACAGAAGAAAAATTGGAAAAAAATAGGCAGTCAACAGTAAAATGAAAAAAGAAGCAACTGAGCAAAAAGTGAAAATGGAACAATGCATTTACTGAGCTGCGATTTGTATAAGATTCAGATGAAAACTACCCATCAGCTCAATGTGCTTTCTGCCATATCATATATCACAATTCATCACTTGAAAACTAAAAACTGAAACGGCACGCAGAAAATAAACATTCTGAACAGAAAAACAAGTTGGCACTACTCTTCAAAAAACAAACATAACAATTCACTGAGCAAAAGCAACAATTCAAGCAACTGATCATGGCACACTCTGATCAAACTCTTGTCATATCATCACTGTAGTTCACTGACAGTGCCAGGGTGGTTGGAGTTTGTAACAGGTTTGGTGGTCTCATAAAGCAAGTCATACCAGAGGTTGTGAGTATTCACTGCATCATACACTGTGAAGCATTATTAACCAAAAAACTTGTCAATCAAGAAAAAAACTGCCAACTTGCCAATTAATGTGATTTGTGATATTATTAAGATTGTGACTACATTACTAAAAACTCATGAAAGTCAAATTGCACATTTCATGAGCTTATCAGAGAAATGGGAGATGATGGTGTCTTATTTATCACATTAAAGTTAAGTGGCTGTCTCATGAAGAGTGTGGAAATTGCAAGAATACTTGTTGTGTGATTATTATGTAATAATATATGCTGTACAATCAAATTACATCAAACATTAAAGTAATAGTATATGCTGTACCATTAAATTATGCTGCACCATTAAATTAACCATTATAAGTGCAAAAAGTAGTTCTGAAATAACAATAAAATATACACATCCAAGCCACAAAAAGAGGATAATGCATAATGATGGGTGGATGAAACAACAAATTTATAAGTTGGATCCTACTGCACAAATTTGTGGCATCATTTATTAACACAACATACATGCAATCACAATAGATCAAATTGTTTTTTGGATGAGTAAAAGTTAGAGGTTGAATTTGTAATTTCAGTAACCAACAAAAGTTAACTAGGAGATAAAACTAGCCTTCAATCTCTCATGATAACACAACTGCTTCTGAAGTAAGGGACCTATCAATTACATCTTGAAGGATTGTTATAATTTTATATAAAATTAGACTTTCACTGGAATAAAATAACAAAATCCATGACAATAGCAGTGAGTCAATTTATTATAGCAAAAAATCATGTCAAGTGATTAAGAGTGCTGCTTTAATCACACATGCAATTGACATGGTTTCGGTTCATAACCTACTCAAACCATTTTGTTGTACCACAGGAAAAAATATTTTGCAAAGAGCTGCTTGGCAATCTTGGCAAGCAACTCTAAATTTTATTCATATATCTCAATAAAAACTGAACAGCTGTAGAAAATTTTTTTAACTGGACAGCAATATGTTGACATCTGAGAAAGCAGATCAAGTAATAGCTTAATGGTTGCCTTAAGTATAACACCTCCAACATTTTCCTGTAAGTCAGGAGGATAAATATAAAGTGTTAAAAAAAATATAAGTCAGATAAGCTGTTATGTGATTTAGATTCTCTGTTGTACATGAAAAACATATTACACAGTAAAACCAAAACTTTCATCATCAAATTTTTTTCAATTTTTAATGAAAAGAGCTACAGCTCTCTATACCCTTCATCAATATCTAAAGCAATTCCAAATTATCAACAGTCAATATGCTTCATTGTTTTAATTCTTTTTGATGGATATGTGGTTAAACCTTAGAATAATTGAAAAATGATAAAGTAAAAAATACAATATCAAAATAGGAATAATCAAAAAGCTCACAAAAAATCAAACAATGAAAAATTAATGTCACATTAAATACTAATCCAATAAAAAATATATCAAAGTACCAGAAATATTTGTGGTTTGGCAACAGAAATATTATAATTAACCTTACCAGAGCTAAAGAAAGGAAGTACTAAAACAAAACATTGGATGGAGGTTGTTAAGGAAGATTTGAGAATAAGAAGATAGCAACAAGAATAGGCAAAAAATTTAGGACTGGAGACACAGCTGCAAGCAATGGCTAACCCCTGCTAGCAGGAAAAACACATCATATCTTTTACTTTAGGGCAAAAAGGGATAATGATATTAATTTTGCATCAGTTAATCACTAACTTTTGAAGCACTTTTTAGCAAGCTGATTTGTTTTAATTTTCAGATTTACTTTGCACATCTGTAATTTCTTTCCTCAAAAATAGCTTTTATCACAAAAACTGTTTCACCAAACTTTGTAAAGCATTTGATCATTTTACAAAGTAAACAAATTGCACCAAAAAAACAAAAAAAACAAATATAGACATAGCCATCACGTTTATTATCATAATCTATTTTAATCCCAAAGTAAGGCACACAACGTGTTTTCTCTGCTAGCAGTTGTGCCACTATTCTGGTCCTTTTTTGTCTGTTCTCATCACAAACCTCTTCTTCTTATGTCTTCTTCAACAACCTCCACCGATTGCTTGTTGGGCCTTCCTTTCTTTTGCTTTCCACTGTAATTGTTGCAGCCATCACTGGAACAATATCTTTGTTCATCTAATCAATATGCCCAAATTATCTCAAGTCTTTGACTTCAAAAAAATTTCTTCAATGATTCAACACCAGTCATCTCTAGTATCAACTTAGTTGTTACTCTCTCCTCTAGTGTCATGCCAAATATCATTAGAAGCATTCTCATTAGTTACTTCATTCTCCTTATATCATTTATCTTTATTGACCAACACTCTGCTTATGGCACTTTTGCTATATACATTTTATATACAAGCCTTCTCATCTTTAACAACAAATCCTTCTTGCACAACGCACCAGCAATATCCTAAAATCTTTTCCACCCAGCTCTTATACCAGAATTCACTGCTTCTTGAACTCTACCTTCTGTAAATACAACATCCCCAAGATAGCAAAACATTTCCACTTTTTCAATCAGATCTCCAGCCACATTTATACTTTTTTAAGGAATTTGCAGCAACTTAGTTTGCATAAATTGCACTTAAACATTTTTACCTTTGCCAGCCTCCTTTAATTCCTGAGTACTTTTTACAAAGCAAGACAATTTGGCAGGAGACAGTTTGTCAGGACAAATTTGTCAGCAAGCCAATTTGTCGGCAAGCCAATTTGGCAGCGAGCCAATTTGGCTGGAAATAAAAATGATTTACCTTTACTGGCATTGAAGACACAGCAAAAAAGTTTTGTTATGTCACAACTAGGCAATTGAAAAGGCAATTTGAATTGTTTTGCTGATAAGAGTGAAAATTTTAATTTAAAGTTGTTAAATGCATAAATTTAGGGATGTTCCTAGCTGAATATTTATCTATTTGAATTTACAATAGCTTGATTTCAAATATTTAAATTAAAAAAGGTACTTCAATAGTTAAATTTTTGAATCACGGTCATTTAGCACATATCTTTTACAAAAAAGTACAATAATGTAGCTTACTACAAAGACGACAGGTTTGAAGTTTAATGGGCATATAAAGTTATGACATCATAATAAGCATTTTACTATATCTAAACAAATCTATTCTGGTCAGCACGCATCTAACAGTTTGTTTCGTCTATAGGGCTTGTCAGAAAGTAATCAAAAATTTAAAAAATGACTCAGTTGCAATGCAACAATTCAAATCACTAACTGGAATCTCACAGAGAATCTTGAATAAAAATGAAAATCAAATACAGTAGTGTGCAAATTAATTGGGACAAAGCAATTTTGCATATATTTTTTATTTTATATTATTTTGATTGTTGTTAAAATACTTTCATATTATTTATTTGATTCAGTTATGCATCTGCAATATTAATTAATGCTTTTGACATTGACATTTTCAGGTTTTGTTAAGTTTTTTGCTTTTATTTGATTGAAGTGCTTTAATTTTAGCCTGAAGCCCATTGGATACATTTGCTTTTCTACATGGATGTTCCACTAACAAAGCGAGCCCAGATTGTTTCTCTACAAAAACACACCAATATGGTAAAGAAACAGCTTCAAAAATGTGACTGTTCAACCAAGAGCAAACTTATAGAAACAATTTTACAAATTTGGCACCATGATGAAAAGCTCCAAAAAGTCTGCTCAAACCTTGTTGATTCTGTGCCAACAAGAATTTCTCAGTTGATCAAAGCCAAGGAAGGGCAAATTAACTATTAAAAGTGTTTTCTTGTCTTAATTTCAATTCCTTTACCCTAATAAACATATTTTGTCAATTTTGTGCTTTTCCAGACTTTGTCCCAATTAATTCGCACACTACTGTACATGCTTATAAAAGATCACATCACGTGGTACCAGATTACAAGCAAATTATCTGAAATAATCTGAAGTTTCTCTGAATAGCAATTAAATTAAGGGCACACTTTACAACAGCCAATTAGCAATGCACCATTGAGTGATTATATAATATCAAATTAACTAGAACCTTCCAAAAGATAAAAAAGCATTTGAAATAAGAGAGACAAAGGTGCAAATACACTTAGAATTAAAAAAACAATTACCTTTCTAAAACAGTTTGCAAATGAATTAATTGGGTTTTACCAAATACACAATCACTATTAATATGAAAGATTATAATATAATAACAATTAAAACTACTGAAAAAAAATATTAACTATAGATTTATGCAGTTAAGATTAGATTGCAAATGAAGTGTGACAGTCTCCAAGAAGCGCCAAGTCATCTGCATACAAAGTTCTTTCAGAAGTCCACCTCTTACACCCTTAGTTATCTTATCCAATATAACTGCAAACAGAAAAGGATCTAATATTGATCCTTGATGTACACCAAAATTCACATTAAACCATTCTGATCTTAACCTTTCCACTATCACTGTTGTCCTTGAGTTCTTATACATATGTTTCAATTCAATTTTAACTCTTCTTTCATTATACCTTTTCATCAATCTGGCCACCATATCACTTCTCCAGGCACTTGGTCAAAGGTTTTTTTCCAAGTATAAAAATATCATATAAAGCTGCCTTCTTGCTGCCCCAGACTTTTCCATCATCTCTCTTACCAAAAATATTGTATCTATCGTGCCTTTCTTGGCAAAAATTTTATTTGCATTTCATCAATCTTAATTTGCTTCTTTAGCTGCCTTTAAAAAATCTTTTTAAAACTTTCATCCCATGTCCTAACAATTTTACCCTTTTGTAGCTTCTGCAGCAATTACTACCTCTCTTAAACAAGTAAAGCTTTACTTGCTTATTCTATTACATTTATTACAACCAATGCTATAGCTATATGATGCTTATATTTTGGCCTTTTATAGACTCTTTATTTTTTTGTGTTAGACAGAAAAAATAAATATACAGTTATAATTAATTGGCTATTTTAAAAAGCATAAAAATATAAACTATAACAAATCTATTAGAATTTTATCAGATAATTTAATTATATTTAAATCAAATATAATTAACCATGATGATAATGATATTTCATGAATATAACTTAAACATTAAGTATTTATTAATTTTCACTTTTTTATTTTATCTCTATATTTATCCTCCTGACTGGCAGGAAAGCGATGGAGGCTAATACGTAAGGTAAGCAATTACCCCAACCTGCTTCCCGAGATGCCAAGATATTGCTGTCTGCTGTTTGCTTGTAATTTAATAGAGATATGACTGTAATTTAGAACTGCTTTCCAAAAACACCAAGCAGGGGAAAGTGCCATGAAGTGTCTTTCCCAAAGACACAACAAAATGGCACAAGTGGATTTTGAACCGAGATCATGTTAATTATAAGCATGGCACTTTAACCACTTGACCACACTGCTGACTAAAGTTTAAAGCAAGTAAAGAAAACTAAGCAATTTAAAGCAAGCAGACAAAGTAGAGCAAACTAAAGTTTAAAGCAATGAAAACAAGTGAAATGATTGATTAAAACATATTAAAATACACAAACATTTTCATTAAAAAGCTATTGCTGTCTAATTTTTGCCATAATAAAAACTAAAGTTTTGCTATGTTTAAAAATACTAAAATCAGAGTTTTAAACATCAATTTTTTTCATATTTTAATCTATTTCAAAAATTTATTTTTATTGAAAAGTATACATTTATACAAACATTTGTATGAAAATAAATTTTAAGTGTAAATCAGAAGTAACTGCAATCACTATGGTTAAAAACAAACATTTAAATTAAACCTTATTGAAACACATAGTCTAAATCTTACTGGAAGTCTGAGTAGTGGCAATGTTATTTGTGGAATCATTTCTAGCAATTTTTTGCTTTTTCAATGGAATCTCATGTTCTTCGACAACAGTCTTGTCTTCATTATCCATGTTAGACAAAATTAAATTGACATATATAATTGCGTAATATCTAAATATCTAAAAGTCTAAAAAATTACGGTATAATTAAAGTTTACGTACGTAAATTATTTAAGCTGAAGAATGATGGAAAAAAAGAATATGAAACTAACCCAAATCCCCTTTGATTACTGTCGCTTTTTAAAAATATTCGTTCCTCTTGTTTTCTTTTTCATCTTGGTGTTTAAGGGAGGATCCTGGGTTAGTTTCACCGAAAAAAATTACTTACGACAATACGGTTGACAATTACATAGACAAACGGTTGTCAATGGAAAATACTTTGAACAATGTTTGAATATGATTCATGTTATTTATCCCATTTAAATTTGCTGTACATATAGATAATAAACATAGATATTCTTTTTTTCCATCGTTTTTCAGCTTAAATAATTTACGTACGTAAACTTTAATTATACCAAAATTACTGTTTCTCGTTCACAATTCGCCAAGCTTACTTAATAAATTTATAAATTTTGGAAAATCCCAAAGCCTGTGAAATTACTAACAGCGAGCAGTAAACAAGAGCGAATTATTAATTACATCACCACACTGCTAATGAGTGTCTTTTTCATCATTTTTCTGCTGTCAAATACCTTTTTCATTTCTTTCTTTTTTTTTCTTTTTGTGAATTGTTTTGTAAAGCTTTGTTTTTTATTGTTAAAACTTGAGAGATCAAGTTTTTCAAGTTGAAACAATTAAACTTTTTTTGTAATTAAAAAATTTATAATTTTAATTCTGGCAACATAATAATTTTTTTTTTTTTTTTAATCCAAATTCAAGACTGCAAAATTATTTTTTATTTTTTCCTCTTTTTGTTGAATAGAATCATTGAAGGAGTACCTCGACAAAAAAACTCACAAGCAAAATGTAAAGCCCACAATTTACTTTTCGTGCAGAGTTGCAAATCTGGCGTCTACAATTTAAAGTGAGTCAATACCATAAAACTAAACATTTAGCGTAAATTCGGAAAATGCTAGAAAACGATAGAAAGCAAAACCTAAAAATAAAATTTGAGCATCAACAACAAATTTTGGGTAAAGATCAATATGATTCATCAACGTAAGTAATTTTAACAGAAAGCTATGCTCGGAAAGAACATTACAAACTTGTATAGGGGAAGTCGTATGATTTTGGGGGTTGTGAGCAAAAAATAAAATGCAGGACATTGTGTTGTCGGCAGCGTACACAAGTGGTTAAAAGCGCTGAGATTGTGATCGATATGGTTACAGTTCAAAACCTATTCACGCGATTTGGTTGTGTCCTTGGGAAAGACACTTTACGGCATTTCCCTTGCTTGGCGGTCTTAACGAGCAGTTCTAAATTTCAGTCATACTTTATACTGTATATAAATCTAAAAAACAAAATAAAAATTTTGATATTATATACAGCAATATATTAGCATCTCCGGAAGCAAGATGGGATAATTGCTTTTCCTATGTATAGGGCTTCCATCGCTTTCCTGCAAGTCAAAACGGTAAATATAGAAATGAAATTAATTAGGTGTATGAAATAATTAGGTTTATTCAAGTGTTAATCAGGCTCGCCATCAATAAGGCGCTCTTCGCTACGATGCCGATTTTTTTTTTTTTTTTTGACAAACATGCTTTAGAGACATATTTGGTTTACGAACATGAGAATAATACTTCATTTTCATTACATTTTAAATTGATAAACGTTTTTATCATAAAGATTAAAAATTTTTAAAGTGAAATTTGCCATCTCCGGACGGGGTGCTAGGCGTTTTCAGGAGAGGTTTGAAGTTGGTGAAATATTTTAAAACTTTTAAAACTTTTATTCTTGATTAAAAAATTATAAAGAAAAAGGCAAAAAGATTGACCCTAAGGGGTCGCAACTTCAAAAGTTTTACAATACCTGCTATAAAATGCAGAAACAAAATATTAAAACTGTTTCTAGCTGGTCGAAAAATGACAAAAATATGGAAAAATTGAGTTTTTGTATGTAAAATTTGATAAAATAAACTTTTGACAAATTTTGACTTTACTTTTATCAATAAAAACGTAGTAAAAAACTCTTCAACAATCGAGATTACATGTTGGTAAAGTTTTATGACGTAGTACAGCCCTGAAAAATTTTGACTGTATTGACTTGGTCTGCTTAACGAATAACGAATAACAAATATATTTATTTTGCCAAACACACAAACATAAATTTTATAATACAGACACACGGTAATGTTAAAAGAAAATCGAAATATGTGTGAAAGCAGGGGGCACTGAAGAAAATACGTTATCAAGTCAAGTGCCCACATAATAAAGTCAAGTGCTTAAGTTATAGCGTGCAGATGAAGTAGAAAGGAAATACTTAATAAAAGGAGTTTCGCGGCTGCTGGTGCTATACTTTATTAGTCATACATTGGCGCATAAGTTGCAAGTCGAAACGAGATTGAATAAATGCATACCCCCTCCAGTATGAAAAAGTTTTAAGACTGTCGTTGTCGTAACTTAGCCCAAAAAATTTAATATCAAAAATAAAAGCATAAAAAAACTTTCGCTTTTACATTTGGGACTTGCAAAATCAATATTATACATTCATTCAACTTTACTAAAATTTTACAATTTTACACCTAAGCAGCTTGCCGGTAAATAGATTCACTGTTTAACTTTTTTTAATTTAGGTATAAGGCCTAATAATGATGGCTTTAATGGGGTGCAAACGGAGCGGCCACAACCGGCCCCCCTAAAATGCATAAAAAGAGCCCCTCCCCACTACACAAGATATTTTCTATTTGCTTTATTTTTCATAGTAGTACCACGACGTGAACACTGAACAGTGCCCCCTAAAATTAAAAAAACTTTTTTTTTTTAGATAATTTTGTTTTGATACATTAAAAAGTGGCTCTCCCTATAATGACGACTTTTTTTGAGATTGCTTTGCTTTAAACACTAAATAGTGCCCCACCTTGCTTTTCTTGCATCGGGCCCCCCTTTTTATAAAGCTATCACTGAGGCCTACCAGAAAGACCATGACTTTAAAAATTTATATGTATGCAACTATTTATCATGGCCCCCCAAAAACATGTCAGTTGAAGCCTATTATACTGTATATCATTAGTTACAAACATAGCATTGCATAGCTGCCATAGCATAACATAGCATTATAAATTGAGGGACGATGAGGGCTCATTGGCATTTTAACTGCACCAGGAAAAAATTCGAGACCAATCTGGTTTTTCGAGGCACCTGTAAAAATGTTGCTCGGAAGAAGTTTTAACACCAGATTCAATCATAAAAATGTCTCTTTCGGGGTAAAATTTATTATTTTAACGCATTAAACTTCTACATTGACATTCGGCGCCAAAAAATTTCGGGTATATACTGTGATGGCCTTACAAAAAGGGAGGCCCGGTGCAAGTAAAGGGGGGTCACTATTTAGTGTTCCAAGGCAAAGCAATCTCTAAAAAAAAGGTTATTGTTATAGCGGAAGCCATTTTTAGTGTATAAAAACAAAGTGATCTCCAAAAAAATTTTGAGGAGGCCATTGTTGAGTGCTCCAAAGCATTGTGATGTCTTAAAAAAATCGTCGCTTTATTCGAGGGCCACTTTTAAGTGTATGAAAACAAAGTTATCTCGAAAAAAAATTTTTTTTTCTATTTAGATATACCACCGACTTCTTGGTGCCACTATGAAGAAATAGAGAAATACTGTATCTTGTGTATGAAGCCACTTTTTGATGTATTTTAGGAGGGTCGGTTCGCACCCTATTAAAGCCATCAATGGGTGAAGCACGGCATTTCTTCAGTGATAACCATGGTTGGCAGTACGTGATCCATTGATCTTATTGATATTCACTTATTTAAGCTGTTAACAAGGTCTTTAAAGTTTTTTTAATTTATGTAAGTTTTTATTCAAATAATTTTAGAATAATTTTTTCTGGAGTATCAATTAGAAAACATAATTCGTATCGATGCTTTTATTGGTCTATAAGTCTACATTGGTTTCACTGATCAGCCCGAGCTGGTGTGTCTGCTCAGAGAATAAAAACCTTAAAAACAATAAAAACAATACAAATACTTCAGGATAAAATTGTAATGAACCTGACTGCATGCTAAGACACATCACACAACACGAAAGCACGGCACAAACAGGCGCGCATCGACGAGCACATAACACATTCTAAATATCGCCTAGGGGAAACCCCGAAACGGAACCAGTATTGGACGACCAAGAAAAATTAGTGGGGGTGGTCAGGTCTTCGCTTCCTGGGGGCGGCCTTGATAATGTTGTCAACTCGGATGATCATTTCGGCGGCTTCAGCGGCACTGAGGAGGACTTGCCGCTTGACCTGGAAGGATTCCGTAATCCCCAGCTCGACCATACACCCGATCTCGCCCTCGTCCATGTTCAAGCCAAACGTGTGCTTCCCTGCCGCGTGAGCCGCGCGCAATTGGGCGGCCAGCTCGGCGCTGTCGTATCCGGCGTTGTCAGCGATTGTGATGGGCAGCTGCATCAGCGCGGTCGCAAACGATTCCATGGCAACGGATTCTTTTCCAGGAGTCTTGACAGCAAGTTCGCGCACTGCCTGGGCCATCAGCGCCTCGGAGCAGCCTCCGCCGCGGACGGTGCGCGTCTCGGCGACAGTTCTCTGCAGCACGCACAGCGCGTCGTGCATCGAACGCTCAGACTCGTCCAGAATCTGCTTGGTGGCGCCGCGGAGTACTATAGTACAGGCCTCGGCTCTCGCAACCCCACTGAAGCGAATCAGTTTATCTTCTCCGATCATGACCTCTTCGATGAGGTCGCACTTGCCCAATTGCACCAGCTCTGGGTGATCAAACGTAGAACAAATTTCTCCCCCCAACACTAGGGCTAGACGCTCGACCCCTTCGAAGTCGGCATGTTCGATGGCCATCACTCCGGCGTCGGCGAACAGTTGCTCCGGGTAGTTGTAGATGAGCTGCCGGTTGATGAAGCAGTTGATGCCGTGGTTGATAATTCTCTGGCACTTCTCCTTCATCTTCTCTTTCTCAGCCAACTCTATTTCGGCGACCTTCGCAGTGCCATCAACACGGACGCGGGAACCGAATATCTTGATCTTGTCAGTGTCCATTGACGTATTTGCGATAAGAACTTTAGCATTTTCAAGTCGTTTCGGCTGATTCATACCAATTTTTTTGTCGAGTAGAAATCCTTCATCCAAATAGGAATCTGTCATCGTTCCTCCAAGCTTCTTGATGATCTGTATCGCCTCCAAGTTTCCGCTTCCTTTCAATCTGAGCACAGCGTCAACCGCCATCTTGGCAAAAAAGTCTTTGTGCTGAGTGAGCAACTTCGAGCTGAGCGTGGTGCGCGCGATGTTCATGAGGTCCTCCTTGAACTTCTCTTCATCATTTCCGTTGTCCACCGCGGCTGCCTCGAGGGCGCTCTTGGCAGCGGACACAGCTTGGCGCCAGCCTCGCACGATGATTTGTGGGTGAAACTTCTGCGCAATCAGCTTCTCCGCCTCCCGGAGCAATTCCGCCGCCAGGACTGTGACGGAGGTTGTCCCATCACCGACCTCATCGTCCTGAACCTTCGCTAAATCGACGAGCACCTTGGCAGCGGGGTTATCGACACCGATTGCTTTAAGAATAGTGGCGCCATCGTTGGTGACGGTGATACCGGGTTCAATGCTCGGGTTGGCACTTGTGCTGATCAGAATCTTGTCCATCCCTTTCGGACCGAGCGTGCTTTTAACAAGATCGCCAATAGCGACCGCGCCGACAAATGACGACATTCGCGCAATTTCTGCGCGTTCTTCGTCAGCGCCTTGATTATATATCGACACAGGATTCAATGACAGCATTTTAAATATTTACAACAATAAATTACCAGCTGATAATAAAGATAAAATATCTGCATAAAAAACAAATAAACATAATAGGCTCATACAGTAAATGGAGTGAGTGACTAATTGTAAAACCCACAGCAAGTAATAATAGCAATTGTGAAACTAAACAAGAAATTTTTGCACCAAAAACAAGATTTTGTTTTAGACCACCATCAAACTAATCACTTTATAATACTATGGCATTAATATTGTGTTGGAGTTGGCACAACTCCAAATTTTTAAAAATCTATTTCACAACCTCTGTGGAGTTTTCTCACAATGAACATATATTTGCCTATAGTGAAGTATGGAAGCATGAACAATATAGTTTTGCTTCAATACCAACTCTCTTGCTGTTTCTTTGGAAAAGACTCCTTAAATTACTTTTTTCGACTTGATAGTCTTAACACAGAAGATCGAATTAGAATCATAAATGCTTGAAAAATTTGGTAAAAAATTTCAACCAGACAGTAATATCTTGGCATTTTTCAAAGCAGGTGGGGTAGTAGCTTCAGCGTTGCTCAATGTTTGCTGCCTCTAACAATGTTCAGTAAATTTGGAGGATAAATAGTTGAGATAACAAAAATGATATTATATAATGATATATAATAATGACGATATTTTCTAAACAACCAAGTTAAATGAGATTGTTTTATAAATTGTAACATCACATCTGAGAGAACAGTTAAACTTTTTTTATAAGCTAGATAACTGATAGCACAAATGATGATGGATCAAAATTTGCTGCATGTCTATTGCCTGTATTGAGACAGATCTAACAACTGCAAACGTTTGACTGATGCTTCATTAAAGCAACTGTCAAGAGATATCAACCAAACGACTGTGTGCAACATTAAAAATTGCAAAAGCAAATTAAAAATACAAGAACTTGTTAACTTTTGCACAGATTGCCAAATTGTTCTATCTTTCTGAAATGTCTAAAAATATGAATAAAAAATATATAACTCAAAATAACTGAAAAACAAATAGCCAAATATAACTTTAAAAAAATTTGTCAGCTACCAATCTAAATATTTGTGCAAACAATTAAAACAGTGCTACAAACAGAGCTTTGGGAAAAGGCTTAAGTTTTGGTTCAATCATATTTCTCAGCAGTCAAACAAGCAGAGTTATTTATATGTAGCTTTTTAGTAGGTATTGTGTCCACACTGCATTTATGGAGTGAAGTCAGTCCAAGACAAAAAAATGTTTTCACTTCAATTTAATATTTTATGTTAATCTGTAACAACTTAATGTAGTTGATCAAGCAAACTGCTGCCCATTGTGTTATTTGCTGCTAAAGCACTATTTGCTAAAGCATGTTCAAACTAACTTTATAGACCAGGATATGGTGTCTTTGGGCATGCTGTTTTCTTAATGAGTTGGACAAAAAAAAAAACTTAAATATAGTTGTAAAACAAAATTTATCAGCTAAAGTAATTATTTATGAAAAACTTATTAAAACTAAAATTAAAATGTATGCAGACAAAAACAACTTTTTAAAATAATATGTGAAATAAAAAAAATAATTTTTAAAGATATTGCATATTATTAAATAATTACAAAATTTATTTGAAAACTTCAAACAGTAAGGCAGAAAGGCTGGTTTAAACAACTTTTTTATAGATGACTGAATATAATTTATATGTTCAGTATTACCTAAGATAATCAAAAGTTTCTATTTATGCAATCAGTTATAGAAAAAATTGGATTATGCCAAAAAAATTTATTACAAACATTATTTAATATGTTTTTGCATGACAATTCTTGCAATCTATAAGAAAAATAACAGATGCACTAACAATTGTTTTTTTAATTATGTAATAATAAATAAATTTTAACTTAATTAAAAATCATATTATCCAATAACAATAATAAATATTTGAGCAATCTTTTTGTTATAAAAGTTGGTTCATACTAAAAATACTATTAATACAAATCCACTATGTTAACAATATGGATCTCTTCAAAAAGCAACTATGAGCAATTTTTGTTATTAAAATTAATATGGAATGCCTCCTAAATTACTTTTGCTTCTTAAAAGACCCTTTTCTTTCAGTTTTTTATTCCCTCCTGGTGCTATAAGGGTATTCCCAGTTAGTTTCATCAAAAAAAACAGTCACAGTCTCTTTTTTTGAAAAGACCCAAAAGATTTGATACAAGATGATAAAAGTAAATCAACTAAAAAAAAAGTATATTGTAAAAATTACATTTTATTTAGTCTGTTATAAAACAACAAAATTTTCTTCTTAGTTTCTTTTTTATTCTATCCTGATGCCATAGGGGAAAATCCAGGTTATTTTCACCAAAAAAATCAGGTGTCTTCAAGAAGTCACCGTAAGCAATTTGTTTGGTGAAACTAACCTGGAATCCCTCTTTTAGCCCAGGATAAAATAAAGAAAAAACCAAGAAAAAAAGAATCTCTGAAAAAGCAATAGTGACCACCATCTGGGTTAGTTTCATGAACAAAAATTGCTTACAGTGACTTCTTAAAGAGACCCAAAAAATTACAGGTCTCTTCAATAAGCAACCATAAGCAATTTTTTTAGTGAAACTAACCAGGATCCCCTGCGATTATTACCGTTTCTTGAGAGATTCTTTTTCTCTTGGTCTCTTTTTTATTGCCTCTGGTGCTATAGGGGGGATTCCAGGTTAGTTGCACCAAACAACAACAGTTATGGTCTCTTCTTGAAGAGATCCAAAATCACTTATGATGACTTCTTGAAGAGACCCCAACTGACTTGGTTAGTATTCGATATTATTTAAAACTTCCAATATTTAAGTGTAATATTAGCCACCTACTGCAGATTAGATAACATAATAAAATGACAGTATCTAATTAGCCCAATATTCCCATGTCAACTATTAAAATTATATATTGATTATATTTCTCCCAACTATGAATTTATTTAAAGATTAACAATGAAATTTAAAAACTCTATACTTACTTAAAAACTTTTTTGATTACAGTAAATCGCAATTCTCAAGGCAGTCTAATCTTGACAAGCAAATAAGGTGTTTTAGTAAACATTCAAAATCTGATTAACTTTTAAATACTTTTAATACCGTTGTCGCTTCATAGCTTGCTCTTTCAAGAAAATCTTTTAAACTTTTTTTTAACCCTAAATTCTAAAAATACAACAATAAATCAAACTGTAATTTGATCAAGTGAGAACTTAAGAACTCGTTGAAAAATCTCGTTACAGCGAACTTATTGAAATAAGGAACTCGCTTTAGTAAGGAAGCAAAGTTGATAGCGTTGACTTGTTCGTTTTTTTATTTTAAAACTTACTGAAAGGATACGAAGAATGACATCCATCAAACAATTGTCTTTGGAATACTTCAGTGTGCCAACATTCTGATTTGTGAGTTGAAAGACGCAAGTTCGATGCTTAATTTGTTTGAGTGATTTCCACGAGCTGCTCTTTGAAAATTTATTTTTATTTATATCTCTATATATCTTGTAAAAAAACGTCTGAGAAACCTTAAGAAGCCGCACCGAACCCCCCTAAAATACATCAAAAAGTGGCCTCCCTACACAAAAAATTGCTCTATTTTTTTACAGTAGCACCAGGACGTTGATGGCATGTCAAAAAGGAAAGAAAAATCTTTTGAAAAAAAGGGAGGCCTCTTAAAAGGGGGCATGGTTGGCTGGTTTTTTTAGGGATCGCAATGTCTTGGGGCAATATAAAGTGACTCTCCATGCTTCGGATCACTCAATATTGGCCTCCCTAAATTGAAGACTTTTTTTTTAGTGACCACTTTGTCTCGCTCGGCTTTGAGTTCACTCAATAGTGGCCCCCTAAATTGAGGAACTTTTTTTGTTTTAAAGATTACTTTGCTTTCATATACTAAAAATGGTTTTAGCTATCTTTTTTTTTGTACACTAAATTGTGCCCTCTCCTTACGTTTCTTGCACCGGGTCCCCTTTTTCTAAAGCCATCGCTGGGCACGACTCTGTCGTGATCCGTGTATGCCAAATGCGTGGTTGCGGCATGCTCGGCTTATGTTTTGTCAGTTGTGCCCCACTTCTCATGGTGTTTATCGTTGAAAATTTTGTGTGACGGCGTTTCCGTGTCCCACGGTGAGTGATTTGTACATTCAATCATGCTCACTATATGTAGTAACGTGGCATTACGATTTAGTAGACAGGCGACGAAACAGTGCATAATGTGATAGCGCTACTCTGAGACAGAGACGTGTTTTAAAGTTTATTTGAACAAGGTTTTGGTTATACTGTGTTAGGGTTAGTTTAAAATAAACTCTCTAATCCTAACATTTTGGTGACTAAGCCTATCACCATTCCAGACTACTTTCAAAAGTTTTTTTTATTAGGCCTTCTATCGCAATTTTAACTTATGGACAGAGAAAGTTCTATTTTTTGTTTATCTTTACTTGATTTTAAACCGCTTTTTTCCATTAACTTGAAGCAAACCAACTAACGTTCAAAATAAACCTAGGATGCCTCTTGAATTTTGATCAAGTTTTTGTTACCTGGCGTCAGCAAACCAATTGTTTCGAGGGAAATACGATTACCGCCTAGTTGATTTTGAGATTTAAGTGAAAACAAAAAAAGTTTTATCCTAAGGCAAAAATGAGTTTTTTTCTTTACAACAGTGAAATGCAAACTTTTTTTAATCTTCACGTGAATTTGAAAAATAAAATTGGCTTTGCCTCCAAAATTAATACGATAAAAATACATTGTTAGTTTATCTATTTTTTTAACTTCTATGCCTGAATCAGCACTAGGGACAGAATTCTGTGAGAACAGACTGCATGGGTCTTGGTGGCCTACCGTTGACATTGCTATCAGAAATACAATCATAAAGACAAAAATGGTCTAGCTAGATATACAATAACAAAACTTTAGCTAAGCCCTATGCATTTCGCATTTGTCAAAAAATAATATAAGCAATATACTTGCTGCATTTTTAGGCTTTAGAACGTTTGATTTTTTTAATCTATCGATTTGTTTACAAAATAGGGGAACAACAGAAATAAAAAAACTCTAAAAAGCCTAGGCTTGTATTTTTATAGATGACCTCGATAAATTGCAATCGGCCAAATACTATAGGTAAAAGAACAAAACAATTTATTTATCCGTAAAGAAATAAAAAATAATTAAATACAAATTGATTTATTTTTAAAGTATAATATCAAAAATTTCTAATCAGTTTAGGCCTATCATACAGTTGTTAAAAATGATCGGTGCCTGTAATAGAATACAAACTAAAAACAGAATAAGAGCAGATAGTGTCATTGTTTCGGCCTAGAAAAAACCTCGCTGATGCTGTGATGACCAATACAACAACGTAACCTAATTTGATAAATTTAGAACTCGAAATGATACGTCCCATTGTTTGGCGACAATTCAAATCCAACGTTTGAAAATAATCAACAGTTTATTCAAGCATAACTGTTTTCATAGTTGCTACCCAGAAATAAGTTTAAACTTTCAAGACAGCTTTACGACCAAATCAGAGCAAACTTTGAGAAAGCACATAACGTTGTCGCCAAGGGACCGGAGACTTTTCGTCGACCCTGGGTGGCCGCTGGCGAATAAAAAACAAGGAGGTGCTATACGAAAAAGAGTTACGGTAACAACTAAATAGAGAGAACGTGATAGTTGTATATAAGCATTATGCAACAATGCAATTGCATCCACAAATCCAACCATGTTTTAAATATAATATGATTAGTAAACTTTTTCTTAATCATGGTTGCCAGATTTTGAAACTGCTTAGTCAGGAATTAGTCTAACTTTTTTCTTAATACAGTACTTTGATTTTTTTGTAAGCTTAGTAAGTTTTTTTTTTTTAAGTCCGCATCGTGGTCGAGTGGTTAAGAGCGCCTTGATTGTGATAAGCACTTTACAGCACTGTACCCTGCTTGGCGATCTTAAAAAGCAATTGTAAATTCCAGTCATATCTCTATAAAGCTAAAGGACCAAATAAAAAATTTCAACCGGACAGGAATATCTTGGCATCTCCTGAAGTAGGTCGGGTTCATTGCTTGCCCCATGTATAGCGCCTCCGTCGCTTTCCTGCAAGCCAAAAGAATAAAAATAAAGATGAAAAGAAAAAAATAAGCAAGCGAATTATTTCTTTAAAACAAGTTACAATCGGCATTCTGTAAAACATAATTTGTGTTAATTTAAATAATCTTAAACTATTTTGACGAAGTATTTTAATTATACGCCAAAGAATGGAAGCGCTAAACTAGTCGCGCCTCTGATCAGACCAAATGATCTGCTTTTATTACAGGCCGAACGTACGTTTAATTAAAAAAATTTGCTCTAAAATTCCGATAAAAATTAAATTCAATTGATAAAAATTCTTCAAAGCATGGCAATAACATCTATAGCTACTGCAGCTTTGCAACAAGCTGGCA
The DNA here is from genome assembly GCA_963680785.1 of Diplosoma virens. Taxonomy (NCBI): domain Eukaryota; kingdom Metazoa; phylum Chordata; class Ascidiacea; order Aplousobranchia; family Didemnidae; genus Diplosoma; species Diplosoma virens. The sequence goes on from OY796891.1 coordinate 2,780,865, forward strand.
CAGTATCTTATTGCGAATTGCGGTCGAACATAAGCGTTTAAAGCAGCGATTTGAATAAGATTGATAATAAATGTTCCTTCGTTCAAAATTCACATTATTGTGATGATTTTGTTACAAGATCTTCTTCTTGGTATCACCCTTTCACTTTGTTGCTGTTTTTTGTTTTAAGCGGAACCAATCCTGCAGGTAAGAAGCAGCAGGACTTGAATTAGAAGTTTGTTGGAGGTGCCTCCCCCAAATACTCATCAGAAACCCTCAGGTTGAATGAGCAATGGATTTCCGTTCTTCTGATAGCAAGTCGGAGTGTTACCATATTTTAAGCGGTTGGATAGCTCAATATGCAACCTTACTATGTTCGAATGTTAAAAAGGTGCCTCCATCGCAACCCTTCTCGGTTACCAGCGAAGCATAGCTAGCATTGCAACTATGAGATTGCTTTTCAATTCTGAATAAAAGACAAAAAAGCAGCTTTCCTGTCCTGCCCCCAGTCCTGCTTTTTGTCATTTGCTATCGGCTTTCAGCGGTACATGTTGCTCTTTATTGTTCTGTTGATTGAAACAAAAATTTATTGCAATATTTGCACTCTGCTCCTCTTTTTCTGCTTTTCGTTTTCGATAATAAAAAACAGATAATGAGAACTGAACAGTTACTACAACACTCTGGCATTTTCGACACAAGTAGAGAGGCAAAAACAATATTTAATCAAGAGTTTTTTGACTCAAGCGCTCTGCGTTTGTCGGAATGTTATGTTTTTCGTTGATCGCGATTTTTTTATCTTTTTTGAATTAGTTTGACGCAAATAAATCAACACACAAGCAGTGATGGATATTTAAAATTAGGGGCCCGAGGCAAAATCGTAATCAGGATTCCCGAAAATTAGTGTTCTCTAAAAAAAAAAGGTCTTTGATCTCGTATTTCCCTATTTTTCTCCCAAAATCATCGTGATTTCTAAAAAAAAGGTCCTCAGATGAATTTGTTCCGAGATTTTTCACTTTTCGTAACGATTTCATAGTAATCTTTAAAAAAATATACAGCAAAATGAAACTATATGTGGTATTTTCAAAAAGGGGGTCCCTAAAAACAAGAGGGGCTCGAGGCAACTGCCTCACTCGCCTCACCACTGCTCGCAAGGTTTCCAGGTGGTACAGACAAACTTTTTAGGCGGTTGTTTATTAATTTTTATTTATTTTAAAATAAGTGGATCATTTTGTGCCGGGAGTCGATGTTTGACGCCTGCTTGAAAATTTTGTTATTACAGTACGTCATAGAAGAAATATTAATCAAAATCATCTATAAAAAATCGTTTGACAAAAATCAATTTTTTAGATTGAATCTTTTTTGCGGCATTTGGTTTGAGCAAGAATTGTACATAGTTATTCAATTGAGGCGGCAGCTACATTCAGTTTATCCACTCATCGACTACTAGGCCTATTATACTTGTTATGAATTAAAACTTCTGATATGAGCAGCTATTTAATTGAGGCTAGGCATGTTGTTCCAGCTTTCATCGATGATTGTAGAATTGTTTCGATTGTCATTAAAATTAATTCCAGAATAACGATGTTTGATGAAGATTTTATTTATGCGAGATAGGCCTTTAATTTTGTTATATTTTTTTAGACTAGTGGTTCCCCGACTTTTTTGAAGTCAACCGTTAAAGTTTCTGATATACTGAAAAAAATCATTGCTCAGAGCAAAACTATTGGGCCAGGTTTGCTCTGATATAGTCTGCAATTGACGAGGGCAAAATACGAAAGGCCAAATCAAGCCCCTTTCACTAATTAATCCACCTTTTCAAACAATTTACTCTTACCATGACGTCATTTGCTAGCACTATTTTCATTTGATTATTAAAAAATTAATAAAAATCGATGCACCTTAGGCCCACATCTCATTTCCCTTTCAAAAATGGATGACGAAAAGCTGTTTCCCAAAGATTCAGTTTCTTCCCTGTCATTACCCCATGAGCTTCTTGAAGAATGAGCAAAAGGATGAGAGCAACTAGAAACTCAATTCAAGCAGCGGGCGACGACCATTGCTTTACACGACAATAAACTACCCAAAAAAGTTAAACTTTTAAAACCTTACGAATGTTAAATCTTGTTTCAGTTGATGGTAATCAAATCATTACAATACTAAAGCTGCTATTTTTGTCAATCAACTGACAAACTTCAAATTCATCTAATTATTCTCAAAAAAATTTGTCTGCAGTGTGGTTGATCGGTTGAGGGCGCTGTTTTAATAGCGCGCGCAACCATTGCGGTCGGGGTTCGAAATTTGCCCTCGCACTTCTGTTCTATGCTCGAGAAAACAACTTTATGGCACTTTGCACTGCTTGGCTATGTAGCTCGAAATAAACTTAAAAAGACAAATTTTTAATTTTTAACCGGACAGCAATATCAAGGCATCTCCAGAAGCCGGCCGGGCAATTGCTCGCCCATGAATTAAATATAGCGCCTTCAACCCTTTCCTGCAAGTCAAGTGGATAACTATAGACATGAAAAAAAATAAAAAACGTTGCCTTCTGTATCTAAACGATGTCAAAATGGTAAATTTAATTTTATGTATGACACAAGTGCTCGTTACTCAAGTATAGAAATTCAAGCTACTTGTTTAATTCATAACTGCAGTTATGTTATTTTTGAAGTTTTTAATTTAAAGCAGAAATAAATAATAAAAATTTGAAATGTTTATCGAAACAAAAAATGAAATGAAAAAATCCAGAAAGTCGTAAACCGAAAAAGTAATTTTCGCTCCCTTTAAAAACTGCCAAATGAAGCCCATCCAGTAAAAGTTTGATTTTTAGTTGAAAAGTCCCCAAATATTGAAAACAACGTGGCTGCAAGTTAAAATTCAAACGTGCACGAGCACGCGCATGAGCACGCAGCGGGGATTTGTCGCAGATACTCTCCGGGACAAGTTGAAACACTCGAACGACATCCCGAATTGAAAAACTGTGCAACAAATAAAAAAGACGGCAATGACGTCGAAGCAAAACATACGTCATAAGCTTTGACGGTGAATTCTTTATACAGCCCGATCGCAATGTTTTGCTTTGACATCCACGGTTCGAATGTTGCAGCCTTCGCGACGGGCTGCTATCTGATTCTTTAACTGGCGCTAATCACAGCGCGCGACCACAAAAATTTATGAAATTAAATTTATTACTTCGAACATGAAAGCGTTGCGACCGAGAAAAGTCGATGCTAATATGCGAGCGCGTTGTTCGCTCGAGCCTGGCGCGCATTGTTTCGTGTTGCTCATAATCGTCTGCCATTCGAAGATTACTTTCATCTCGCCGACCGTACAAAGCAGACCAGGTGGGCTGGGAAGGGGAACTCGCTTCCCGCTTCAAAGCGCCAACATCGCCGCCAATAGTCATCCCGGGACTCGATGCCCCACATCCGGTGGTACGTATTGTGACGCACAATTATCATAAAGATTATCCCGCGGAAGGTTTTTTGACGAATTTTCAATGAGTCAAAATATAAGCTGCATTAGCGACGTCGCAATCGAGTCACTGCCACTTACGCTCGATGTGAATATGCAGGATGGGATGATTATTACAGGGGTTAGTTTCGCGTAAACTATCTTTCCGCCCCAGCAAGCGCGCCCACACATGGAGTCGATTGTATTACCTCACAAATGACAGTCGGGTATTCTGACGCCGCGGGCAAGGAAAGACCTGTGATTTAAAGATTAACTCTGAATTCTTCGCGACCCATTCTGACCAAACAGCCAGTCGCAGAATTACTGAGCTGAAACGATTGCATATAACTGTCGGCGCCACGATGACGGCCAGGCTCCCGAGCAGGTCTCTCATAGCAATAAGTGAAACTTTGATGTTTGAAAATGAATTTTGAACAAAAGCTAAACATGCTGATCAATGCACGAAAGGGGGAGTCAACCATCAGTCTAAGGCAATGTCTTTCATTACAAACTTGATTTAAAAATTTGACTTTTGTCTTTTCGCAATTCGCACTTCAACGATTCGCGCAAGTTTTTCAGTTTGCTCCATCCAAAATTTCCAAACCAACAATTCGACTGAGTGGTAAACAACAGAAGCGTTCCGTGAAGCGACTAGCTAATTATGGAAAGAACAACGCTTGATTTTTTGCGATGAAACTAGTTCAATAATTCCTGGTGGTTTCCCGATTCTTTTTTTTTCAAAACTTTCGATTTTTTATTAATTTAGTCTTGAAGCAAAGCTTTACAGGATTTGTGCAATTGCCGGTGTGTATATCAGCATTAGTTTGCAATTTAACCTATTAGTTTGCAGTTAAGCCAATTACTTGACCCGGTTAAGTTTCGAACCGTTCTCTGCTCGTCCAGCCTCAGCTCGACCATCGCACGCGAAAACGGAGGTGACCATCATCGCATTTGTTTGTACGAGTACTCGTAAACTCGCCCGTGCAACGTCAGTGTGACGTCATGCGATATGGTTAAAGCGCATGCAGTGACGTGACAGCAAAGAGTGATGACAGGAGCAATCAAGGACCTGATTAAAGCATTTTAAAAAGACCAAATTAGAGTCCATTTTGAGCCTCGTACAAATCTGCTTTAAAAAATAAATTTGATTACATGCTGGTGAATTGGAAGTCAGGATTCTCAGCTCACGCGCAAAATTCTTTTAATTTAATCTTATTTCGAGGTAATTTCAGTGTAAGATCATTCCCTTTAAAAGTTTTTAAATTAGCACCTTGTTATTGTTACATCATACAAGGTCATTAAGAGCAAACAATACCATTACACACAGAGATGCTTATGCTTAGGTGTTTCCTTATAATCATATTGGATAAAGGTTTGAGAAAACCAAATTCCATGGATTAAAATTATTTAAATTTTGCCTGAGAAAATGAAACTTGTACTCAGGGGCCGAAACGAGCCCTGGGTACGTTGCAGAAAGTTTAAGTAAAACCGTTGTTTACTGAAGCAAGTATTTCTCTGAAGAAGTGGGCACGACAGAATTCGGAGAAAGCGTTTATTGGGATCAATTATATTGTTAGTTTACTTTTCTCCAATTTGCGAAGAGTTTTTTTTCTAATTGGCTAGCGAGGAAACATCTTTATAAAAATCTGAACAAGTTTTGAAGTTGTATGAGAAGCGGTCATTTCGTATGAAATTTGATTGAAAGTTTACCGAAGGCAAATGAGTAACGAAAGCGATGATATTCGAACAAACCATGAATATTTTATGATGAAATCAAGGAACTGACTTGACGCGTTGGTTGAAGTGTCTGATGCGGACTCCGATCGCCACAATAACGCGCTCTTGTTCGACCGGCGAACGCGCGCTGGCGTCGCCGACTCTTTTGTCTGGCTGCCCCTTTTTTATTATCTTTGGGATTTTTGAAAACCGCATTTTTTTGTTCTTGCCATTTTGTTGTGTATAAAACCGTGGTCGATGGCACACTCTCTTAGTTAGAGCGTTGCGGCCAGTTCGATAAAAGCGGCCCTCTGTGTTGGGCCTCACATGTGGGCGGAAAGGGTTTGATGAATCGGTAATAAAACTTAGTTAAATGATAGAATAAATTGACCGCGCGACGAAAGATGAAGAGCGCCGTTTTATTGACAGTGTGATCGACATAGTCTCGGTTCGATCCCTTTATCGACATGCTGCTTTGCTTTTTTGTAAAGCATTTACTTCATAGCTTTGCTGGGCAAATTCAACAAGCAGCTATAACTTTTAGGCCTTTCAAATATAGTCGAACAAAGTTATTTAATCGAGCGAGGTAATGGTCAACCGAAAAACTACATTTCTGTATCTCCGAAAGGCTGAGATAATTGGTTGTCGGTTATTCTAAACATAATTTGCAGAATAGAAAGATAAATAGAAACTTTGATGACGCAAAATTTTTTATGTTTCAGTTGGTTGATAATAAAATTTGAAATGAATAACAGCAAGTGTGGCCCAAGCCTTTCGCAACCTTCCTCCTCCCCAAGTGTCCCCTCGCAGAAACAGCAAGCTCCCTCTTATTATCCATCTACAATGAATCCTATTCCGTGCAAACAAGAACAAAACTTCACTCTGCTCAGTTCGCCTAAGTCTCACCTGGAACTCCATGGTCAACAAATTGGTGGGCCGGAAATTAAAATGGGGAAACGCTACGTAAAACCAGAGCAGGAGTGCGACACAGCTGCTGAGTACTATCATATGGCCCCCAGTTATGAAAACATGCCTACAGTGAAAGAAGAAATCCTTAACAAGCCAAGCAACTATCACTTCTACCACACTCCTCCCCAATATAGCGAAGCTGAGTCAACTGTTTCGACGTCTTTATACCAAGCCTCCCCCAACATTTTCCCATCGACGTTGGCCCCAAACCCAGGGCAAATTCCCCATTACAATAACCGACAGAGAGCGTACCAAGAAGAAATTGAGAAGACAGCGGCTCCGGTAGAAAGTAAGTTATAAAATTATGTCGAAACTTTGTGGCTGAAAGTTAACCTTTTTAATTGGAAACGTCATAATATTTATAACGTTTAATATTTGAAACGTCATAATATTTAACTTATTATTGACTCTTTGTGAAACCAAAAACTGCGGCGTGTTCATGCTCGATTATGTAAACCCTGCATAGCCTGTTGATCCCTTAAAAAAAAACAACTTTACAATCAGTAAGTGTAAGGTCGGATTTACTTCAATTGATCTTTTCAGTGACTTGAGAAGAGTGAACATCAAACAATTCATCCTTGTTTCGTCACAAGTCTGTCTCGGCGCAAACCCTTGCTTATAAACTAGTTTGCGGATAGAATTTGAGTAAATTTTCAATCGTTTCCATAAAAAAAACCTAAGGGTATCGAAAGCTCTATTCAGCGAGTTTTACATAAAATACGGTGTTTTTTTCAGTTACACATATATATTCATAGCAATAATTTTTATAATAATTTTGTTTCTTAAACAAAAACAATTACAAAAATTTTTTTAAATGGTTTGAACAAATTTACATCAGGTGTTAGTTAAACCCAAAAAACATAATACAAACCAAAAAGTATCTGCGTATATAAATAATAGCGTACTATAAAATTAATCAGATAATACTGACACAGATTTAGTGGTACTAAGTCATTTATCTGAAACAGAACTAAGTTCACCCAAATTTGCCAATAGAGCAATACATAAATGTATAGGCCTATATAATCACATATTTTTCAGTATTTTTATTGACAGTAGTGAAAGATTTGTAAAGGTTTTCAGTTTATTTAAAAATCCTTATAAAATTTTAAATCAACAATTAAACTTTGCCTGCTGATGACCGTGTAGTAGACTGAAGAGTGTAAAGCAATTGTATGGTTTTTACCTTTTTGGTTTTTGTAAATAGAATTGATTTTTAATCTTTAAATGTGCTCGAATTGGAAACCTTTTAAATTATAAAAAGAAATTAAAGCCACTTAAAAACAAACTTTGTAGTTTGTACATATGAGTAAACAAATTATTTATTTCTATTTTAAAACAATCGTTGATTCGTTGAAAACCTTAACTAAGCCGCCATTTTGATTTTTTTTGTTCTTACTTAAAAATCTGAGAAGTGTATAGCTGATGCGTAAGATAAGGTTTTCGAGTTCTCGAGTTCACGAGATATGTATACTTCTTTTCAGGGTTTGGAAAAAACTCATTTTGCTCTCTTCTATCTTGTGAAAATGATTAATAGAAAAGAAAAAAAAAACATGTTAGCATTCAATTTATACTATAAAAATTTTTTTGTCTTTACTTCAACTTTAAAGTTTCAAAAATTAATGAAAAGCGTTAGTATAACGTATATATAGGACCATTGTCTAGCGCACCCCAAAATACCACATCAAAGTGGTAAGCCTACTCCCTTAAAAAATACTGCAAACTCGCTCGAAAAACATTTTTATAAAACTGCAACCTTCCAAATAAAAGCTCGAGAAAATGGAGTAAACTTCCCCATGTGGGTTAAAATTGAAAACGTTTGGGGTAACATTTGTTACGAACTTTCAAAATTTTCTACTAAACAAACAGCTAGTTTATCTGTTTTTTATTAAAATTTTTAGTAAAAGTTAAATATCTCGGTTCTTGAATAATTAAGAGGTAATTACATTTTTTCAAATTAATTTTTGTGTAATATTCAAAAAAGGATTTTATCCCCTGTTTTAAATCAATGTTTCTTTTACTTTGGAAAGTTACGGCCCCAAACTTTTAAACGTGGAAATAAACTGCAATTTTGTAAAATTGTATCAAAAGTAAAACAAGTAAATTTTATTGTAATAATTATTTTATTACTGTTACGCCATGAGACTAGAATGTATTTAAAATTAATTACATAGCTAGCTCTTTGATGTTCTAATAAAATTCAAAGCAAAGCAAACAAGTGATTTGAACAAGTGTATTTTAATTTGATATGTAGAACACAACAGGGTGTACCAGGATTTTTTAGAAGTGCATCACTTTGATGAGGCCAGTGCATAGGAGTTTAATAAACTGCGAGCTTAAATTGCTGTTCTTTCTATCAATTTTGTAAAAAAAGTTTTTTTCTCAAATTAAAATAAACATCTTTTTTAGTCTTCACTTCCTTTTTACATTAACGAAATAGAAATTTCTACTTTATTTTTGCTTGAGGTAAGTGCTGGCTACAGATTTTTAGGAAATCGAGAAGAAGTTGTACGCTACTAAAAAATCAGATACACAAGCCACTCCATATTCTTGTCTAAAGTAAATGGGTTAAAAATGAAGAGCAGTAACAATATTTTGGAATGCCAATTAACTTTAAAACAGTAAAAAACATACTATGTTTCGTTTAAAAAATTGTGAAAAAAACATTGAGTGAAAAATGCAAATATCTATTACGTTAAAGAAACCGATCCAGAAAACTTTTGCCGAGTGGAAAGGGCAAACTTCAATTAAATTATCAACCAAACTTTGCCGAATATAAGTATCTTACCCGAACTAACGGACGACAAAATGACAAAGAGAAATAAAAACTGATTTGTACAACTCTTGTGAAGACTATGTCGTCAGGCTGCTGTCAGTTTCTGTAAAAAAAATTCATGTTTATTATTCACTAAAGTCGTAGAAAGACGGGTCAAAACGAAAAGTTAATTATCAAACTTTGCTAAGATAACCAGATTTTCAAAAATAATGTTATGCCCCGCAATAATTGGTTCCTTTATCGGCAAAATGTGTAAAATCTCAAAAATTCGCACCAGAAATTTTATTCTTTTTTTATAGAACTTATAGAATAATACAAAGTATATCGGTTTTCTAATTGTTAAAAAAATTGCAAGTAAACTAGTAAACAGGCTTAATCATTAGGTCTCGTACATACCTTTTTTCATAGTTTACAACTCGGCGGTGTAATTAGCAAAGCACAAACTACTAACCAATATCAAACTTATTGATTGCACACCCAACTCAGCATTAGGCTTGATAATCGCAATCTTGACCAGCACCATGCGGCGTGGCGGAGGAACTCCGCGATTATAATTTTCTCACCGTTAAGACAACCAGCTTCGAATAAATCTCTTACGATTTGAAGCAAGAAGAATAAAAAGATTAATGTGTCAAAGATACATTTTTTGAAAATAAACGGTCGCTGGTCTGATTGGGTGCTGTAAGTGAAGAATTTTCTCTTGCAAAAGAATAAGTTGGAGACTTGCAAAGAGTAAAACGCATCGTTTAATGCAGGAGACAAGATTTAAGTGTCCCAGCGTAAAATTTGTTGTGGCATCTGACATAGGTTTGATGACTTATTAATAGGGCAAGTTTTATTGACCTATAAAATTGGAAAAAATTGCTCTTTCAAATTATAGAAATTGACTTTATTGACCTAGAGTTTTATTTTAAAAACAACCAAAGTAAAATGAAAAAAATGCGTATACAAAATGTATTGCATAAATCCACACATTCACAGACAATACTTCTTGTTATTGAACACGATCATATAATCCCGTATATTTTCCAGATTGAAATGTCTGTCTTTAGACAAAAGCTTCCCCATCAAAGAGAAGCTTTTCTCCACAGAGGCAGTGGTAGGCTGGCAGTTTTGCAGTAGCATGTACAGCGCCGGGGAAACATCTTCACGATTCATCCTAATAATTGCCTCCAAATGTATAAAAAATCAATTTTTTGGTGTATGTACAGTATACACCAAAAAATTGACTTTTTATTGACCTCATAACTTTTCCCATATGACATTTATAAAAAAAATTCTTTCACTTCTGCACGTTTTGAGGCATGTAATAACTAATTGACTTTATTGACAGAAATTTACCCTACTTATTAACCTACTTGACCACTCGATTGATTACGTAAATGTCAAAATTAATAAGAGTGAAAGGAAATATGGCAAGGAAAAACAAAAGTTATTTTGGCACCTTAATAAAAGCTAAAGTAGGATTTTTAAAATCATTCAATTCAAACTTACTGGAGGTTCGTGGTGCCATTATACAGTTAAAATAGTTGCTTTTTTTTAAGTTACTGTATCGAGGAATAGAAAAATTTTTTTAAGGAAGCTTAAAAAAGTTGAACTTTTCTGGAAAGCTTTTTTTGGGTTACCAAAACAATCGAAAAATTTAATTTATAGTTTGCAAAATGGATTTTTGGTCTAACAAACTTTCAGAACAATTTGCTTCAGAGTCACACCGTGGTCATAATGTGTGATTGTGGAATTGATTGTCACGTGACAAGAAACCTTTCTTTTAGTTTTAATTGATGGTCATTGTTATTCATCCTCCTCCAAGGCTATTTTGAAGGAGTATTTCTCAACTCTCAAAGAAACCACTCTAGATTCCCACTTTAGAATTGCCTCTGCTGCTTCTAAAATCTTTTTTCACAGACTAGTGGTGTTGTGTTGGTACTACAGTTAAAAAGGTGATTAGTGTCATGTATGTGTGTGTGTGTGTGTGTGTGTCTCAAGCATAATGGGCATTGTGGCATGTAAGTATCAGGGTTCACTGTGTGTAAGTAACTTTGCAAGAGTGATGATTTGTTGGCTCTGAGCTGTGCCAGTTTTGTACGCATATGATGCGGTAATGTTTGTTCTGATGAATGAATGTTATGGGGTGTGTATTAGTAACTTTGCTATTTTTTCTGGAACAAAGGTATTGTGAGATGACGGTAGGGTGAAAGTGTTTAAGATTTTCTTTGCATTCCTCAGGTATTATGTCTGGATCTAAGATGAAGATCTTAGCAAAATAATTCTGTTAATGGACTATTGCATATCATATTTAAAAAAGTCCTTAAATATATCACGATAAAACGAAAAATCAAATGACAGAACGCAAGAAATTGTTTTTTTTGTTTTTGTTTAAAGTCATAAAGCCAACAATCTATACATTATTTTGTCCACTTATGGTTTGAATAGAAAATCAATTGATAAAATCAAACAAATGAGATTTTAACTGTGTCACAATCATCTTGTACAAGGTTATAACTTTTACTGATAGCCAGATCATTTGTTACCAATCACAACAACTGTCGCTGAGAGCTCAATGCTATGATTCGTGCGTTACTTATTTCTTTCAAGATTTTGTTTTTTTCTTAAATTTCAACGCTTGAAAATATTTACAAAGTCAGTCATTGAAGATGCTTATTTGAATTAAATAACTTCAAGTGGTTTCAACATCGACAAGTCATGACAGCTTCCCCGTCATTCCAACCGCGCCGTTTCATTTAGTGTCTCTATCTTCAAGTGACGTCCAATATTAGATATTGATGTTGTTTACATCAGCTAAATCCCAGCCAGCGGAATATTAGTCGGATTTGTTTCCGCTTCACTTTTCTATTGATCCTCAAATCCCACTTATTGTCTAGTGTTTAACTTTAAGATCAGCCGCACTCCGGTTCGCCGCTGCTGGGCGCCAGACTATCGGACTTTTGTTTCTTTCTCGACATCCAGCATGATGGCGTCATAATGTCAAGTATTTTCTAAAGCTGAGGCTTCTAGTTAAACAAGATTTAATTAATAATTTCGAAGCGTAGCCTACTGCCTCCCAGCAACCAACCGAGCCACCTCCCAACAAAATGGCGAAGGTTTGAAAATCGATTTTGAACGGGCGCATTTCATATACTCTAAAGTTTAAAAGAAAACAAAAGGGTCATTTTTCGAGTTAGATTGGGTCCTGAGAAAATTCAAGGTAAATAACCCTAACAACCGAAAGTTCTTAACATTCCTCGAATGCTGAAACGTCACACTACACTCGTACGCATGAGTAGTCATGGTGAAGTATGGCCAATGTCCTCGAACAGAATAGGACCAAGCACAAACAGCAAACAAAATATTTTGTTTTTATTTTGCCATCCAAATAAGCACGAATCTTCAACGTAGAAACTGTGGTTTAATATCAATGCAAAGCAATACATCCATATGGCAGAACAAATGCAGTTAGTATAGATTTTAAAAGATTTACATAATTAGAAATATGGCAGAGGTGGGCAGAGTGCAACTTCCACAACTAGCGCAATTGCAGAAGTTACGCTGCGTTTTCATACTTTTTTGGAAAGCGTTGCGCTTTATTGCGCTGCGTTTTATTGCGCTGCGCATCAAAGTTTGAACAAATCAATTGCGCTTTACGAGCATATATAGTCCTATTTTGCAAATGCGCAATCTACTTCTGTTGTTTTTTGATGTAGGCGATTGAAAAACCGATTGAGCTGCGCTTGTGATTTGAAATACGAAGAGAGTAGACTACGTTGACTGGTAGTGATAAAAAAAGTTTTAAAAATGTGTGACAACTTATTTTCTCTTTTTTTGCGGCAATAGAAGAAAGGACAATGTTGGGTTACTCAGGTTGGGGTGATTTTCTTCTCGTTTAAAAAATAAAATTAAATTAGAAGAAACAAAATAGCAAAGGGCTCACTTTAACCAGAAATGCGCCTTCAGGCCTATTTTTATAAATCGTATGTTCCGACCACGAACATAAATTGCTAGGTTTAGTTTTTTTGTAATAGCACGTAGTAGACGAGCTAATTTTGATATAGAATAGAATAATGTAGCATTTGTCAAATGATTTTTTTTACAAAACGTCTCTAGAAACCTCATAAACAAAAATAAATAATTAAAATGCACACACAAAAATTGTATAAGTTTACGTAACGTCAATAATTAAATACAAATAGGAAATCAAAAATGTCTGAATGCTGCTATAGTCATACACATATGTTGATGAAATTTGATTTAAATTGTCTCCTTTTTATTAAAATTTACGATATATTTATAAATACATGTATATATTCCAAGAGTAGATCGGATTTTTTTGCAGAGTGCTCATAAAAAAAAAAAAATCAGAGCAATTCAATACAAAATTTATTAATCATTTTTTGAAAACCATAACAGGCCGTTTCATTTTATAGAAGGGTCAGATGGTTCTTATTTAAATAGAATTTGAACAACATAATAATCAAATGAAATTGTTTTCATAAAGGATATAATAATCAATGCTCTACTGATGTTGTTTTTGTAAAATCTTAGATTTGAGATTTCCATTGCGCTGACACTTGGGAAGATCTGGCTTGAATCGCGCTTCTTTTGTTTTGTTCCTGGTCTCCCGGGTCTAACTGGGACTGACCTTTGCGAACTTTGACCATTCTCCGGTATTTCGACAGAAAACAACTCCTGTTAGTTTCGCTCTTTCCAAGCACATGAAAGCTCTCCGTGGGGTGCGGTTCTGCTATGAAGAACCGAGATGAAATATTTATGATATTTGGTGGTCAGTGAGGCGTGAAATGGGTAGTGTGGTGGTGAAAGAACTTGTAATTACAGGGGGAAAAACTAGTGCAGAAACAGAAAACGATAATAAACAAGTTTCTGCCTGGCTGCATTCTTTGTTAGCGAAGTTTGATGCTGTTTGTCTTGTCCCATTATTTTAAAACTTTTAAAAAAATCCCTGAGTTTTCCTCTCACTTTGCTTTTCAAACTAGCGATTGTGTTAATAACACTTAATGCGATAAATTGCTTTACCTTGTCTCCAACAACTGAATTCACTTTGGACCAAAAACAGTGAGTTTCATTTCTTTTTTTTATTCTCGATAGCTATTGAATAGTTCGCACAAAAAATCGTAAATTTTAGAAAAGATCAAGAAAAGGAAGAAGCATTCCAATATCAGACGTTAAAATGTGCAGAGAATAATTAGAAGAGTGCAAGAATAATAGGGTGGGAAGCGTGGCCGCAACACTTTAATCAGTTAAAATATAAGGAATGAGAACGGAAAAAAGAAAAAATAATCTAATATAACAAAAAAACTAATCAAACAAATTAGAAGATTGTATAACCAATGCATTACTAGACTGCGTAATAATGATGGGTGCCACAGCTAGTCAAGATGGGAATTTAGCTCAACTGAGCGAGGTGAATAAAGAAAAACAACCATCAAAAAGAACCTCACCAGTTCCGGAAACTGTTTTTTGACCCCTTCTTTTAACTTGTTTTGATAAAACATTGATCAATTTTTTGCAGTGTCGTCAATATCAGGAATGATCGCTACTTTTATTGATCTGGTTTTACCCCCTATACCCCCCCTGCACATACCCCCCGCACATGCACCGCGCACATATTTAACTTCAGTTGTTCATTTGCGCTATTGAAAGCTGAAAATCAATTAAACAAAAGTTTTTTGAGGGTTCGGCAAATTTACGATTCAATTTTATAATTTCTAAGTGCTTCTAATTGCGTTTGAGCTGGTTTTACATTCGAGCGAGTGCACAAGGCTTCATACCATGAACCTCCTCAACCAATGACCAGTCGAATCTTTTTTAGGTAGGTTTTTCACTTTTTACTGAACCGTTTTGGTTCGGTAGATTCATACAGCAGCAACTTTTTTTATTTCTTTTTTTATCATTAATTAAAACTGACACTAGCAGTGAAATACGCCTTGTTTATTGGAATTAATAAAATAGAAGTTTTTGTTTTGGTCTTCTCTTTTATTTGCCACATTTTTTTTTTTTGAAGATAAACTGAGTAGAAGCACCTGGGTCGCAATATAAAAAAGTTGAGAAGAATTACTGCAGATTAATTTTTAACAAACTACCAAAAGTGCAGTTGGTTTTGGTGTTGCCTCTAGATGTCGCTGTTGCACAATACCAAAAAAGTAAAAACTAACCACCTTACTTTTAAACAAAATTTAGTAGTTGTAGTAGTTTGTTTTTATTTACATCCAAAAGAGCAACCGATAATTGAAAATAAAATGGAGAAAAGGTTGCAAATAGAGAAACGGCAACTAAAAAATATACGTTATAACATGCACAAAAATTATGCATGGTCACTGCAGCAGGATTTATAAATAAAGTTACTATTTGCCATGTTTATTAGTTTCATATTGATGTTGACTTCGTTTTGGCGAACTATTCGCATTGAAGTGTTATAGTTGCCTGAAATGAAAAGACATTTTTTTATCTGCACGTAGAATTCGCAAGTGATTTTGGATATTTTTGCATCAAAAATTAATGTATTAAATTATTTTTAAGCTTCAAGTTCTGTTTCTAGCACAGACAAAGAAACAAATCGCATTTAGAGCCTGTTTCATCAAACAAACTGGCGTGGTGTGGCCCAACAAAAGACCCCAAGTGGCCGCAGAGACAACGATATTGGGATGTTGGGATGTGAAGTGCGGAAACCTCTAACAGGCTTTTCTCAAAACACCCTCGGGTGAAGAATCAAACAAGGTTAGATCAGACTTGCTTGCTCAAATTGACAAAAAGCAAAGAGAACGTTGGTTAAAGACTGTCAATATCATTGACTTCACGCATTCCATCCGGTTGGCATAGAATATTATAATGAACTTAACTGGTGAGTCTAGAAATACCCGCCGTCCTTGTCCCATTTCAGCAAACTCATTTGCATCACAGCTGGTGAGAAATGGGGTGTTTCAAGACGAAAGATCGCGAGTCAGCCCGACTCCTGGCCAAGAAAGTATCTGACCTCTGGAGGATACCAACACTTACTGGCAAAAACTTCTCTAAAGATTTTACTTTTGAAAAATTTACCAGTGCCCTTTAGCAACTAAACCAAGAAAAGCTCCGGGCCTGACTCCATTTTCCCAGAGCTAATTTTCCTTGCCGGCGCTGCCCTGAAGTTCTGGTTGAACAAGTTTCTGTCTTCCTGCATGAGCCATTTCAAGCTTCCAAAAATCTGGAGACGAGCAACAGTGGTTGCAATCCCGAAGCCGATAAAACTACTAGGGGATCCAAGGAGTTACAGATTGATCTCCTTACTATGTACCCCATTTAAGAACTTCGAGATATTTATCTACACTCGCGCCGAACCAATTATATACCTCTGCTACCAAGAAAGCAGGCTGGGTTTCGACGCAGAAGGTCGACCGTAGATCAAGTCACTCTTCTAACTCAAGAAATTAAGGATAGCTACTCGGATAAGAAGAAGTGTTTTTTGACCTCACAGCACCCTACGGTAGTGTATGGCATTGCGGCCTCAACTGCAAGCTTTTGCGTCTTCTGCCGGACAGACACATGGTCTCTCGATTACGGAACTTCTTCGAAATTGCAGTTTTACCTTTAGCACTGGTACTGGATCTCAAAGCAAGTTACAACGCCTCAAGAATGGTGTCCCATAGGGATCAGTCCTAGCTCCCCTCTTATTAAACATTTACATTCATGATCTTCCACAGGAAATTTGCCTGCGCTGATGACTTGGCAATCTTGCTCTCAACATCCAACTGGAAAACATTAGAGGGGACTTTAAGTCAGGACATGACAACTATATCTTCGTACTTCCAGACATTGAAGCTAAAGCTCATTACAGCCAAAACGATGTCGGCTACTTTCCGCCTTAATAATAATAAAGAGGTACGACGCGAGCTTTCCATCTCCGTCGAACGACGAGCCCTACCTCACTGTGCCTATGCACCTTGGCATAAAATTGGATAGAGCGCTTACGTTTTGCCGACACCTTGAGTCATTATTATTTAACAACTCGCTTTGGGATTTTGGGGCGATTGGCGAGCTAAACTTGGGGTGCTGGCGCCACATTGCGTACAGCAACTTTGTCCCAGGTGGACTGTGGTGCAGAGTACTGCTTACCTGTCTGGTGTCGTAGTCCCCACACTCACCCCATTAAAAAACTTATCATGACGCTTCGCATTGCGACTGGAGGCCTGCGCCCTGCACCAATGGAAAATTTATTTGCCTGAGCAGGTATCCTTCCAACTGTGCTTTGCCGCAATCGAGCGATGCCATCTCTAGCTCGCTGAGCACAAGGGTGCTTAACGAAAAGCTCTTGTTCACCCCTTATAAAGGACACCGAAAGATCAAATTAGACACCCGTTTGTGCCTGCTGCACTGGAAGTTTTGAATGACTTTTTTAAATCGGACACAAGCGTGGCATGTTGGGCAGAAACCAAATGGAATACGGAATGGAAAAGCAATATTTCTCGCCTAATACTTTCATCTCCGACATCAACCTCAAACCATTGCAAATTTACCTACGCAGACCATTCTAATCGCCTCCAAACTAGCTTTGATTTGTTTCGTTTTACAGTGCACAGATGGGATACGGCTCTGATAGCAGCCTGTGAGTGTGGGGAGGAGGAACAAATCGCTGACTACATCATAACATCCTGCCCTATCTTCCATCATCCAAGTAGGAAGCTTGGTCTTGGTCTGGAATCAGTTGATTAGGAGACAGCGGCTTGGATAAGCAATGCCTTCCCTAGTTCTGAATAGTCTTGCCGAAGGAAACATATACTCCATACGAAGAAGAAAAAGATCAAACAAATAGACGCTAAATGCAATTCAAAGCGTTATGGCAACTTAGGCTTTGAATGGAATATTTCGCTGTGATATTTCTTTTAAGGAAGGAAAAGCCTTGAACGTGAATAAATGCATACTACAGCGACCAAGACACAAAAGGCTTTCAGTCGATTTTTCTAAATGCTATTTAATTTAAGGCTAAAACGAGCATTTTTCCTTAACAATCACTGATGTAAGTAACTAGATTTAAGTAAAAATCAGTTTAGTATTCGACGATCAAATAAACTTTTCCAGTTCAGCTTGTTACTCCCAACAGACAGTAAACCTTTATTTATTTATTTTATTTATTTATTTGAGTCAGACACAAGGTCCATAAAAAAGAGAAAAAACACTTACAACAACAACAACAAAAAAAGAAAACAAGCCGGAAAGAAAAATAGAACATTTGAATTACATCAACAATTGAAGACAATGTTTTCGGTGTGAGGCTACCAGCAAACCAGCAAACCAGAATAATTGAGCAATCATTCTGACGTCACTACCTAGACCATGTAATCAGAGGCGCCTAAAAATTTCTTTGCAAGCGGGGCAAATTTTCAAAAAGTGCACTTTTTTGATCGAAAAAATAATTTAATAAAGTCCAAAAAATGAATAAGTAAAAGTCTTCGCTTTTCGGCGGCGTGCTTCATTTATTTCACACGCAAATATTTTTAATTTACTCAAAAAGGTGAAACGTCTCTTTTGCAAATGAAGACTTTTTCTATTTTATCGGCCTTCATTTTGCACCTTCAGTTCAAACACAAATGAAGACGTTTCTTTGGTTTTTGATCAATTTTCCACAAAAAATTTTTCTTCAATTCTCTAAAGCAGGGTTTCCCAAACTTTTAATTTATCGGTACCCTTTAGACACTGTAGCAGGTTTGCATGTACCCCCAAAATTTTGTGACGTTTTTCTAAAAAAAAAGGCTTTCAGTTAAAATCAGCCACTATTTTTCCCCCAATTCATGCCCAAAATCAATGTGATCTCTAAAAAAAAGAAATATCTTCACTTTTCAGCAGCCACAAATTTTCCCCATTCAAACCCAAAATCACGGTGATCTGTAAAAAAAAGTTTTCCTTCTTAATTGTCCTGTTTGACGTAATTACAATCGACTGGATTCAAAAATTCTAGACATTTGAGTCAGTGGCGTACGCAGAAAGTTTCCGAGGGGGAGGCTAAAATTTGATTTCGTCTCCGACTTTGCCATTTCCCTTTCAAAATCATGGTGATCTCTAAAAAAAAGAAAAGGTCTTCACTTCCATTTTGTCTTCAATTTCCCTATTTTTCTCCCAAAACCATGGTGACCTCTAAGAAAAAATTTTCATTTTTATGGTCTGTCCATGGCACAGTGGCCTCCCCCTCGGTACGCTACTGATTTGAGTCTATTATTTCTTCCGGACACGAAATTTAACTTAAATAAGGACATTCTCTCACATACTAATGTACCCCTTGAGAAGCCTAAATGTACCCCAGTTTGGAAACCCCTGCTCGAAAGTATAATATGTTCGTTGAAAATATTTTTTTAACAAAAAAGTACCTTTTTCCTAAATTTTGTCCCTCTTGCTAAATTATTGTTGTAACAGGTGACTCTTTTCGAAAAAAGTTAGGTGACCCCTTGTCTAAATAGATATTCTCAAACTTTGTTGAAATAAAATTTTGGTCGAGATAATATATTGTAATTGTGAAGACAAATCTAGTACAATGCTTCTATCTTTCGAATTTCAAAAAAAATTTCTCCTTGGCCCTCCAATTTGGCCTCCCTGAATCTGCAATATGTAAAACACAAATTGTGTTTACTTGAAGAACATAACTAACTGAGCATTTTAACTAAAAAGCTTTATGCCTATGAAAGCGAAGCGTTGTATATTTTAAGCCTATGTTTAGATCGAAATACCTGCGTTTATTGCAGCTCAAACGTAGATTGAATCTTTCATAAAAATGGAATGCGTTATTTTGCGTAAAATTTTTGAGCTGAATTTAAAATAGCTCAAGAAGTCGCCAATTCAAAATTTAAAAAAAGGTTTTTTAAAAAACCCAACAAAATTTAAATTTAATGAAAAAAAATTGAGAGAAATTTAAAATTATAAATTTATTAAGCGTTGCTGATAATATTTAAATTGCTGCACAAATATTTGGGGGTGTTGCAGATCTGCAGCTGCTATGGGCGAGCCGCCACAACCATCTTGTTTGAACCGCGTAGAGTTTTAAGTTGTAATTGCGACATCAAGAGTTAAAAATAAATTTTAATCCTGTTGGCTAGATGGCCTTTGGCAAGCTATTATTGCAGAGTGGAAGGTAGGGCGCTATGGAGCCGAAATGCAAATAATTTTTAAAAAGAGAAAGTTTGCGGCAGTCTGAGCGAGTTCAGTCGCTTCCCGGCCGATCGCGCGACTCACACGCTCAGCTTGGTGTGAATGTAAAGTTTGGTCGAGGCAGCGATGAAATAGAGTTGTTGAGGGAGAATAGGTCGAGATCTCTTGTGCGCTTGTTATCGAATTGGTCGCGATCGATCACGCTCCGTCGAATCGCTTTGATCTGTTTTAATTCCGCGTAAAAAATTAATTGTGGAATCGACAACAGAGCGCCTCGCCACGGAAAACGACCCGGTCGCTAAAAGCAAATAATTTCATTTTTAATTTCGATTATGGTCCTGCGGTAATCCTCAAGATCAACCGTTTCACATTTAATTGCTTCCACGTCTTTGTGGACCTCGGGTTGCTCTGCGATTGGTCAAAAAGCTTTTCTTTAATTGTTCGCGTCACGACCTAGGATGCAGTGAGGGCGACAGTAAAGCCATGCATGGACTGTTACGTCAGCAGGTATTGTGACATGGTCTTAAAGTCTGTGTTAAAAGGCTGCGACAAAGCTAAGATACGGATCAGTAAGTCAGAGCTTAATTATTATTTAGGGATTAGTTGTTTGTTTTGTGAAAACAAAGTTGCATGCTGGAACTTTTAGCGGACATTTTGTTTTTAAAAAAATTATTTTCTTTTTTTACTGTAAGAAAATTAATCTATAAAAATTTGTCGTTTTAAATGTTTAGAATTAAAGTTTGTTGATAATTGCAAGTTTATGCCGGTCGCCATGGAGTATCGAACTGAAAACTTTCTGACTCCCGCTGCAGCTGCCGCTGTGGCCGCTCACCAGCCATATCATTATTTCAATCAACAATCTTCACCATACGCTTATAGTCCCTACCACAACACCGGGCATGTTGGGGGGGGCTCCGGCTCTTCGGCTTCTACTCCAACTAACCCTTCAGCATTTTTTGGTGCTTCCCCTGTATCGCAGTACAATGCCCCATCCCTAGCCTCAGCGTCAGGTTTCCCGGCCGGGCTGTCTCGGTACACCGGGAAGTTCTCAACAGGACTTTCAAAATTAACTTCTCCGGGAAGCACTGTTGCTCCTTTGTATCCTGGAAGTGGATTGGCAACTCTAGTAGCTTCTGGTTCGTACTACACCGGAAGTAAAGACTTTGCTGAAGAAATAATCACTATACCGACGTCACAAAGCCAAAATTCATCTAGAAGTAATGATAAAAGTGAAAATTCATATGAAGAAAGCATAGCAGCTAAAAGGAGGTCCAGTGAAAGAAGTCCCAAACCAATCCAGCCCTCTCCGGGTCCCAGCGCGGATTCACCCGACACGATTGAGGGTAAGTGCCGGATTTTTGTTTGCGTGTGTCGGCAGCGTTGACTGAATTTAGTCGATGTGAAAGTCAAATGAAACAAAATGGCGCATAGTCTTCACTGGCGAAAAAAAGTTGAAAGATTAATTAAAGAACAAATGAATAATTATATTTTTACGGAAATATACTTTGGTAGAATTTGTTTAAGAAGATCATTGATATTAAAACAACCGAGAGAATTCTTTTGCAAGGTGTACTGTCCTTGGTACGTTTTTTCAATGCAAGAGTTATTCAAATCAAACATTTCATCAGAATCGCTTATGGCCCTTAAGTGTGTCTCGAGATTGGAGTACACGTATCTGTTATAAAAGTAGAGTACAACGATTTATGTTGTGTTCTCGCAGCGACGATGAGGTGTTTATATCCCAGCGGTTTTTGGTCGACCCAGGAACCGAACAGAGTCCTCCGTATCGCGGTCTGAAATAATAATAATTTTATCAAGTGGATGGTCAAAAACTAGGAAAAAAACACAAAATTGTTGATTTAAACAAGGCCTTTTTCGAATTTTTGGCTCATCTAAAAATGAAAATATCGAATGGATTTTGGAAGTTCTCCCTTATCATATCAGCTACATGCAGAGTATTCTCATTTTTTTAGGTGTTAATAAAAACGCCACTAAAATCACCAATACATCAGAACAACCATCACTTTCGGCTAAATTTTATGGAAGAGTTTTATTGTTTATATTCTTACTTCTTCGATTATTTTCATTGTTTTCGTTTGAAATCGTAAAATTATTTACTTTATTCCATTTTCGTTTAATCCAGGTTGCTCAACAAAACCAAGATTGCAAATGAGAAATCAATCAATAAATTAAGTTCTATTTGACGAATGATGATTTCTCTGTGTAACTTAAAAAATAAGATAGATTAAATTACTTAGTTATCGAGACACTTAAATTTTATTTTATCATAAACCCATATCTTCTTATTCGAAAAACAACAAAATTGAAAACAAAACCCACTATTAAAAGCAGAAAGCGATTTAAGAATAGATTGATTTTTTTTCAAAAAAAGTTATAATTTTTGAAAACACAAAAAATTGAAAGTTTTTTTAGATGTAAAGCAAAATTTGATCAATGATTTTTACATAAACATAAACATTTGTTTCTTAACATTGATTGGGCGCCGTACTTTCATGTGATGAAATCCTTGTTTTGGGCTGGAAAATTAAAGCGAAATTTGAAGCGAACTTGAAATTGAATGGAGGTAAGCTCTTAATGGGGTCTGTTGCACTTAAAATCGTCTTCATGGTTTGGCCGTGGTTCAGTTGCACGTAAAAGTTATTTGTTCACAACGATTGGTGCGGTTTTATTGTTGAATAAAATCGCCCGAAGCCGCCACGAGAGGACTCCATCTTTGTTCGCTAAACGACCGCCATAAACAAAAACAATTATCGTGAACAAGCTTCCTGGATCTTGTATCATACATTCTTTTGTAAAACAGTAAAACCATAATTACAAGGGACAATTCGAGAAGTGACCAAAAACGGTCGCCCTCGCCAAGGTCATCGTCGTTGCCACTCAGAAACATTACGACCTCAGGATAATCAAACAATCTTTTATCAAAAGTAATTTTTATTATGGTTTTGCAAACATAGAGTTTTATCGTTTTTAAAAGGCGAATAAGATTAGTGCGGATTGGAGGGATTAGATTTATTGGTCCACGCGCAAGGACTCCACTTGACTTCAAGGATTACTAGAGTTTTATAGGTTCCTTCCTACGGATCGCGTCCGCTCTTGGGTCATCATTTCCTATTCAGCGCCTTTCAGCAACAGAGTCTCCGTGGTAATCCCCACTTGACACAGCTTTGCATCCATTACCCTCCAACGGCAATGTTCACCTTAATCTCGTGCAGTTTCTACAGCGGTCGTTCGTCTCGCGTCCGCGCATTAACGGACGAGGAATTGCTTGGATCGGGATTTTTTGTAAAAACTCCGTAGCTCCGTGGAATACATTAGCGCGCTTAATCGATCGGGAGAGTGAACAGCAGAGCCTGCGGACTTGCGCTGTCAACTTTCCGCGGCGACCGCGGCTAATTACGAGCGCCAAACAGAGAGGTTGTGTTAAAGGATTATTAGATCATAAAAGCAGACTTCTTTAAAAAGTTCTCGACGTCGAGCGTAGTCCTGCATTGTTCTCTAATCCCCTCACAGCCCATGGATCAACGCAGACGAACCGGTCCATGCGCTAATCTCAGCATGGCTATTATAAGAAAACAAAGTAATTGTGACAGCATACAGACAGATTGAGATTGATGAATGTGTTCCTATACTGGAATAAGGATGCTTATTTCGAAAAAAAAAACGAATAATGTAGTTTCTTTTTTTTATTAGCGCTTTTTCGAAATAAAATGCTGCTGAAAATGTTTAGTTAGCTTAGCAAATGTTTTGTGAGCGAAGCAACATTTAAAAATTACTTTGATTAGCTTAAAAATACTTCCAAGTAAAAGGAAACAAATTTTTTAAATTGACTATTTTTTTAACGCTTAAGAGTGGAGGCAATTTTTGAAAAATATAAAAAGAAATAACAAAAAGCTTCAAATTAACAGAGGAAAATGCGGTTTTGAAGTGAAAATTTTTATCATTGAATATTCAGGTGCCCGAAAAAACTATTTTCAAATAATTAATGGGATGATTCGGTAATCAATTGACCGCTGTTTGAAGGACAATGCTTTGTGTAAGAAATACAATAAAAAAACAAAGTGAAATTCGCAACCAAGCTTTCGATAAAACAACAGTGCAACAGGGAGGTGTCTCTAGTTGAATTTTTTATCCAACTTACTTCTATTCATGCAAAAGACGTTTAATTTAGCATCAGCCAAATATTTTATCCGTTTCAGAAGTCGTCTTTCCTTTCACTTAGCTGGTTTGGCAGTCAAGTTCCGCTATTTTTTTTATGTCGGATAGAATTCACTGGGATGATGTTCACAAGTTCTTATTCCTACATTATTTAATGAAATTTAACCGCCGGATCTCGCAAATCCGTTCTAGAGCCTCCGATTCTGCTTTCAAGATCACATCAAGTTTCTCCTGATCCTATAATTGATCAGTCGATTAATCGCGTCGCCGCAATTCAAGATCGCAAATCTTCTTATAGAGATGACGTTTCGCCCGACCAATTGGATCGCAGATAACAATTCGCCTCTGCTATTCATTGAAATTTGCTTCAACTTTTCTAAATCGACTCATCTTATATTGACTATTTTTATTTCATTGCTACGTATTTGTTTTCGCAGACGATGTTATGGAGAAACCAACCGGTGACGTAATCAACGATGCGAGCAGTGAAGTTAGTAACCCGGATGTCGACGGAAAAGCGGGAAAAGCTGAGGAGGGCCATGCAGGTAGCGACGAAGAAACAAACGAAGGCGGTGGGAAAAACAAACGCCGCCAGAGACGCCAAAGAACCCACTTTACTTCAATGCAACTTCAGGAATTAGAGTCGCTCTTCGCTCGCAACAGGTGACGCTACTTCATGTGACGTCATACAGCAGTTGAACCTTGACCAAGATAACCTGACTTAAAATCTTTGTTCATGATCTTCTGGCAAAATTTGAGTCTTTATTGCTGTTAATTCTTTATTAAAAGGTAAAACAATAATAAAAGCTCAACGTTTCGGTATACTATAATTCAGTAAACCTTCATCAGGAGATTAAGGAGATCATCAGGAGTTTATTGAATTATAGTATACCAAAACGTTGAGCTTTTATTATTGTTTTTACCTTTTAATAAAGAATTAACAGTAGTTTAGACTCAAATTTTACCAGAACATCACAAACGAAGATTTTAATAATATACCTGGTATCAAGAAAAGCAAAAAATAACCTGACTTGTTGTTTCAGGTATCCCGATATGTCGACTCGGGAGGAGATTTCATCTTACACCAACTTGACCGAACCGAGGGTCCGGGTAAGTCCCTCCCGAGCCTGATTCTTTTCTTTTAAACAAACGAAAAGCAAAAAACGTCATCACCGAGAGATCGAAAGTTAACGATCGCTTTCACCGCGCCAAGTTTTATAGAACGCCACGCGAAGAGAGCGATCGCAATACACAATTTGGTCTATCGCCAATTACTTCGCAACGAACTTTCGAGCACTATTAAAGTGACGTCATACTGGTCTGGGAAAGTGATCATTAACAGCAAGAACATGTTTGAAAAAGTTCGAACTTGTCAACCTTGAACTTGTCAATTTGGGGTTGAACGTGAAGCGTGAGAATGATGGGGACTGGATAGGAGGGAAGTTGGGAGGACAGGATATTAGTGGTGAGAAATGTGAGTAAAATAAGGACCGATTTCTCCTATAAAACTGAAAAGGGGTTTGAGTTTAGGTAGGGGGTTGAGGTTAGGTTAGTTAGGTAGGTACTGGTTAAAATGGGAAACATCTTTCCGCCAACTAAATTTTACAAATGAAGAAAGAAAATCTCTTGATTTAATTCTTTTTCACGCAACGATACACGCCTTAAATAGTTGCTGTTACAATCCATTTACAAAGTAGCTGGAAGTAACCTATTTGTACAAAAAAGCCAACAACAATATGATTATCTGCACCAGAAATTAAAAATTTGCTGAAGCATCGTAATTTGTCAACACAAAATGCTTTTTTATCCTAAATTTATCTGATCTGTCGATCAGATCGACATAAACAGGATCCTTTGTTTTACCTGTTGATGAACGAAGCACTCAACACAAGCTCGTAAATTCATGTAAATTGCAATCAATTATTGAACTATTAATATTTTATTTTGCATTCAATTGGTGACGACACGGAGTTTTTTTTCATGATTGAATGAACAGAGTTAAGTGAAAGCTGTAATTGCGACTAGCGTTTGAGTTCATGTTCAAAACCTAAGAATCTTTATTTTAACTCGAATAGCAGTGAACGAATTGATGCTGAGATTTTAATTCCT
This sequence comes from Diplosoma virens, assembly GCA_963680785.1. Taxonomy (NCBI): domain Eukaryota; kingdom Metazoa; phylum Chordata; class Ascidiacea; order Aplousobranchia; family Didemnidae; genus Diplosoma; species Diplosoma virens. Next base: position 2,807,164 of record OY796891.1, read on the forward strand.
TCTTTTTTTTGTCAGGTCTGGTTCAAGAATCGCCGAGCAAAGCATAGGAAGCGGCAGAAAAACAATTACCCGGAATTGAACCCTGGATGCCCGTTTATAACTCCTTACGAAGATCCTTTTTATTCTAATTATTCTTACAACAATTGGAGCAAAATGACGGCGGGTAATTCTCTAGGAACAAAAGCATTTCCTTGGGGTCTCAATCCAACCCTGTCTCCTTTAACGACGCAGCCCTTGGGGTTTCCCAGTGCCTCTCCGATGGCAAACCACATCAACAACAACTCCATGATGTCGAGTATGAGCAGCGGTCTCTCCGGCATCCGCTCGACCATGTCGTCTAATCCAACTCCGAACTGTCACTACAATCCAGGCGGATCTCCGTACGTTTATGGAGGAGCGGCGGATCCTTGCTCTTCTTCCATCACTTCTTTAAGACTAAAAGCAAAACAACATAGCAACCCTTACGCTGCCGTCAATTATCCTTCAATCAGAGACCCAACATCGTTTTCCGCCTGCCAGTATGCCCCATAACTATTGCCCCAAAACTATCGCCCCATAATTGTTGCCACTTGGTGCGCTTTCACACAAAAGCTTTTATTTTTACTACCAGTTCCTTTTTTTGCAGCAGTGCGCTTAGCAATGCTATGCGCCTGACGTCAAACAAAGAACTTTATGTGATTGTGACGTTTAAAAGTGATGAATAGCAACAGTCGACCGCTTGAAAGTTCTAAAGGGTGAAGCCCGCAGTGTCGGAGTTTGTGTGTTGTTTGTGTTGATTCTTCCGTAAATGCAGTTTATTATGTTCCTTTTTTGTAAATAAGAAACTTTTTTGCGTTTATAAAGAAGCTTTACGTTTGCTGTTTGACGTAGAAACAGCGTTTATGTATTTTTGAAGTAGCGATGACGTAAAAATGACGTAATGCTGTCTATTTAATCGTGAGTGTCAATTTTGTTAAAAATATTAAATATTTTATCGAACTTATGGAAGAAGATGCGTCTGACAGTTGACTTCAAACCATTTTTAATGGTCAGCAGAGCAGGCCGGCACAATATTACCCGCAACCTTATTAATGCGATCTGCAAAATATAAACAGTAAAATTAGAAGATTCGATAAAATTTAATCAACAACCAATGAAAAAAACGCTTCATACAAGTCCTTTTTGGTCTTTGATTTGAAGTGAACAGTTTTTTTAGTTTTTCTTTACTGTTAAACCAAAAAAATACTGTTTACAAAACCTTTGCGTTCAATGATGATATCCCACCGCATGCAAGGGATGCACTGATCTTTTTGTTTTTCTGTAGGGTTTTGAGTTGTGTAAAGATGCTCAAAGTTTTTCAGATTGCGGGAGGTGTCTTCTCATTACTTCAAATAACCGTTTAACCTTAACCAAGGTCCAGGTCATTATTCATTCTGCGTAGTGTCGTCACCAAATTTAGTCGGTGTCTTAAAATATTAAAATATTAAACAAAGAGCAACTTTACTAGTTTCTCACTTGAAGCTCAGGCAAAAGTAAAGAAGTATCAGCTGATAGTATGTTCAAGCTCTTGATGGTTACGTAAATTAATGAGTACGTCATATTCTTGAAAGCGAAAATCTTAACGTCATAATGACGTCATCGCGCTCATTTTTATTATTTCTTTACCAGCTGGTTCCAGGGCTCAGCATGGAAGCTTGTGCATGTGCTGACACTGAGCGGGCTGAGCCTGGGCTGGTTTCTTGTTCATCACAACCTTCACAATCTGTTCGGTGACGTCATGCATATGCAACTCGGGAAACCGCCAGACGCTGTGCCGACAGTGAGATTCGAAGGAGGTGAAAGTTCATTGGTTGGTCGTCAAGTGCCACTTTTATAACACTGGGTTAAGAAGGGAGGTTGTTTGCAATCAAGCAAAGTGTCTATGGCGGTGGAAACGGTTTCAAGATTTCTTTTTTTTTTTGTATTTCTATATCTATCTTGCTGACTCGATGGAAAGCATCAGAGGCGCTAGACATAGAGCAACTATTAAGCTATCGCCCCGACCTGCTTTTGGAAATCCCAAGATATTGCTGTCCGGTCGAAATTCTTTATTTTGCTTTTTTTAATCAGTAAAGATACGACGAAAATTTAAAACTGCTTGGTAAGACCGCCAAGTAGGTAAAGTGCCCTAAAGTGTCTTTCCCAAGGACAAAATAGGATGGCGCGAGTAATTTTGAACCACGACCATGTTGATCATGTTTACCACCACATGCTCTTAACTACTCGTTCACCGCCGGGGATTAAACCTTCATATCTCATACATTGTTTCAACTTGAATGACCCACAAGGTTTTGCGGCCTCCAGACTAAAAAACCCTTTCCTGTTGCTTAGCCCAATTACCTACCAGTATAAATATCCGGTGCGGTGGCCGCTGCAAAATAAGTTGGGAAAATATATTTACATGACAATACTCTTATTCACGAAAAAAACTGTAGTTCGATTCTAGGTAAAGTTATCTGTAATGTCTTGAATTCGACCCTGATACTCAACCCCGCCGGATTTGCGTCAATGTGATAATTAGATACTACTTGCTTGACTCAGTGTAGCTTTAGTTCTCAGTGTAGCTTTTGGTCATTTTTTACCCCCATCCCCACATTTATTTATGAATAGCTCAAAAAACAGAGCTCGGTGAAGGCGCTTTGATTCATTCAAAGATTCGAGACAAACGACGTGAAGCAATGAATCAAAGAAAGTTTACAACAAGCTAGTTCGATCAAAACAAGTTGCTATTTTCCCAGCCTCTCATGTCATCGTTTATTCGCGGTTAACATTCTGGATTAAACGCTTGGCCGCCACCTGTTGTAATCCTCGACATTTACATCACATTTAATAAAAAGTTTCTAGCAACTAAGCAAAGAATTTATGTTAGAAAAGATAATGCTCTAATACTCTATAATTGAAAGTATTTGTGACGGCTTTGATAAATAAAAAATTAACAGATAATAACGATGCTAAATAAAAAAGATGATCTTAAAGTTGCAGGTTTGTAGAAAATCCTGAGAAGCAAGAAATTATTTTGAAGAAAAAAAATTTGCAGTAATTAAAGTAAAACCTTATTACTCTTTTGTCGCCTCTTTGTAAATAAAGATGTAATAAGTTGAGAATATTCAGACAATGAACAAAATGGCGGGACTGGTTCCGATTGGCTGATATCGGCCTCAATAGCCAGTCGACGGTGAGTTGAGGGGATGAAGTAGAAAGTGATGACAGAGCAAGAAATTTAGAGTGAGACTCTGGGTGCTGAAGAGAAAAATGAGTGATTCAATTTTTTTTTTAAACAACTGCTAGTTTGGATATTATTCAAACAAGATTAACTGCAGCGGGTCAAAGTGATTCGAAAATCTCTTGTTGGAATATTATAAACAAAATATCAGTTGCTGACAGATTTATTGGTTAAGTTGATTTCAGAAAATAATTATAAAGACAGCAATTATACCGTGAGTTTTTAACAACAATAAGTTGCCAGGTTATTCTTAAATTCAGAAATACAAACACTTTGTTTAAATTGACACCTAATTAATCAAAGTCCATGAGCAGTTAGCCACCATTTTAAAAGTTTCAAGACATCTCTCCAAAATCAACATTAAAACTTTCTTTGAATATTATTTTTTGCTTTAATTTTGCACAGCAATTTTAGCGGGTCGAATGCTGCTTTAGTGTGTTTATTTCGTCACAATCAGCCAGTTTTGTGTATTGCATCCAGCGGCTCGAGCAGAGTGGCCGTGTGAATACAAGTGATAGTGCTCAGTAAACAGAACTTGCATTATTGCTCAAAATTACTTTCAAGCTTAATAATTTTGAAGGCAATTTTCAAGAATTTCATTGTAAATATAAAGTTTTTTGAAGTGATACAGTTTCTCAGCAAGCGTCTAATTATCACATGATCACAATCACGACTTCTGATTGGGTATGAAAGAATTATTATTAGTAACTGGTTGAAGACTTTACAAGCAGCTAGTCGAAGCTCAATTTGACAATTTACAACTTAAATTAGTTAATGATAAGTAAATATCGTTTTCTTTGTTAAAATAATCCTTTAAATTTTTTTTGAAGCCTGTTAATGAAATTTATGTGAAACTGTCATGTCGTTGTCAGATTAAAAGTAGAATGGAAGTCTTTAAGCGATATTTTTATCTGCTAGTGAAGATTGTAAACTGAATCGTCATGATTATGTTGATTATTGTCAAATTAAAAATTTCATCAACAAAAATTGAGAAAGATTAAAACCTAAAGCAAAAACAGAAATTTAGTTTTTGGTTTGTTGATTAAAAATTCATGATTTCAGACCCTGATAATTTATCAATAAACTAATCAAAAAAAAGTTAACTCAAATGTAAGAAATTACAAGACTTTGTAAAAACTATAGCAATTTTTATTGTCAGATAATAAAAAACCATATAATTTGAACACACTCTACTCTGGCTTGGGTCAAAAGTTTGATGTGTATCAGTAATGAGGTAAAAATTTTTGTTTTGTTTACCCATTTTCAAAATATCTCACAAACTTTTAAATGATAAAATAATTAATTTTAAAATTGTATTTGACATTTAATTTTACAAGATGACAAAGATAACGATAATATTGAACCAAAAGTTGTTGCTTTGTTTCAAAAATCTTAGTTATTTAAATGAATTTTGTGGTTTTTAGGACGTAATTTCGTAAGTTTTGGTCAAACACTTTCATCAATATTGAAGAAAAAAATGGAAAAAATTATAAAATTTGTTTTATGTTTTGAGTAAAATCCCTCTTTCGCGTAAGTAGGAGGCGGGAGTGAAGAAAAGCTTGAGAGACAATAAATTAATTACAAAATTTTTTAATTGTACAATAACAATATCAAATGTGTACTTTCTTATTTATTCGCAACGACAATCTTTTGAACTTGTTTGCCAACTAAGATCAATAGTCAAGCGGTTATTCCAACTTTGGTTTGAAGATCCGAAATAATGCTGCCTAGTTGAACATTTTGTATTAAAATTAGATGTTTTTTTTGTAAAATTAGTCTTGAATTATAACATCCTCATCAAAGCAGGCAAGCAGAACTACTTTTTATGAAGCATACTTTTTCCAGATGCAATAACCCAGCGCTTTATTTAGGCATTGATCCCACAGCCCAAAGGATTGCAAATCCAGCCATCTATAAGATTGCTTGGTCACATACCTGAGTATTAAAATTCGATATTCAGCGTTGTGAAGAAGATTGACATTCTCTAATAAGAATCTAAACATTTCAAAAAACGATATATTAGTCAAATAAATTTACTAGGCATTTATTTTTCGTGTAAAATTTTTTGTTAAACAGTATCTTGATATAATTTGTAACTGCTTTTCTCTAAATAAAACAGCAGTTTTTTTTTTAATTATTAATTATTTATTTACTTCTCAATTGGCCATATTCCTTTGTACGGTGGCACTTGCAAAACTATCAGTGGTAGTCAGCAGTAGAAAGTACGTTCAATTTCTCAACCAATTCAATACAACGCAGCAATTTTTTATTTTCAGTGACCCTCTCGTGCATGGAGTTGGGCATTTCATGTGACAGAGGCAATCAGTTCAGTTCAGTTCAGTCGTTTTTTATTTCCGCCACTTGTCGAACAAAATACTTACATCAACGTAATTACACTACGAAAAAAGGGACATGCAACAAAACGAAACAACGTTGTAACATGCAAAAACTCAATAAACTGTACTAGCAAAGGTAACGGCTTGCATGGTTGCATCACCTAGAGAAAAAATAATCTGTTAAGAAGTAGAATCAGAATGAATCTGTTAAGAAGTAGAAACCTTTTGATGACTTAAAATCTGGTTCTCACGTTCTCTTGCTCATCGCTGAGGCCTTAGCACTGTGGAAAGAGAGTTTGTGCGAGGGTGACCTCAAAGAAAATTAACTTTTTTCAACTTGTTCCAATTTTGATTGTTACTTTACCATTTGTTTAAATTGATAAGTCAATCAGACGTTGATTAAGTTGTTTTATTTTCTCCTTTGCTTATAAAAATTTTTTTCAAATATTGTGTGATGATAACTTTATGATAAAAGAAAATATTTTAGACACAAGCGAATGGGTCAAAATATCATAAACTTAAAGATAAATTAAATTTTGGTTCCGCACAATAAGGTTGGATTCAAAATTTGAATAACGTTTTTTGTGATTGATGAATTCCAAAAAAAATATACCAAGTTTGCTATTGGGTTTGCAATGATGTCGGCTTTAAAAACATTTCATTACATGGACTTCAAACTTTCCCTCAACGCATCTAATTGCAAGTTTTTTTGCTAAGGCCTTCAAGTGACCGTATCGCAAGTATGGTGACCAGGGCCATAATTTCGTCAGGTGTGGCCCCGGTGCAAACATATATTACGGGGGCCCCATTTTTTTCTGTACTTAATATTCAATTGAGCTACTTTTCTCAACACAGGAGTCATTGTCGACTCCGCGTTAGAGAAAGATTTTTTAATTGAAATTATGAGTCAAAAAAGCATTAAGCTGAACAGGTAAAAGGGGCTGAAGTTAAATTATGTGCCTGCGAATGAAAGGCTATAATTAAAATAAAATTTCACCAAGGTTTCACGGTTCAACATAATTTTTGTGATTGCAGTGTATTCGAATTACGTAAAATAATAGGATAGCAAGGATTTCGTGGGGGGCAGGCTGCACCAACAATTTTTTGATTGTTTTAATACACATTTAATCAAATAAACGTCGCCAACCAAAATTGTTTTATAATGACAAAAAAAATTATGTGCAGCTTTTTGAGGCAAGGTGCTTTGTGAGCACTATTAACGATATTTCAGCAAAATGGAAATGTGCTATGCAATGCGGATAAATTATTTAACCCAAAAATAATTAACGTACAGTACACTGAAATCATCACAACAGAAACAAACTAATAAAACCTAATACGTTGAGACCAATTAAGCAGGCTACTGTAATTTACTTGCGGGTGGTTGGAATCTTGAAATTTTTCCGTCTTGCTTTTGCACTAGCAAACTGCAGGATAACTTTTCTAAAATCTAAATTTTTAGCTCGTTTATTTTCTATCGATAGCAGAGCCAAACCCCTAAATCTCTCTTGGGATATAGAGCTTCGAAGAAAGTTTTTGATCAGTTTGAATTTAGAAAAAAAGACCTTTCTGCCGTAGCAACTGTTACAGGTACTATTATATACATCATGTACGCCGTACAAACGTCAGGATAAGTTGTGGCAAGTGATGTATTTTCAACAATCAAAAAAGAAGCAATTTCTTTAGAAGATTTTAAATGGGCAATCTTTTCTCTAAACGACGTTTTGTTAGAGAGCATTTGGCTAGGAAACAAAGAAGAAACGTTATCAGAGAATTTGTAAGAAAATTTTCTTGCTTCAACCTCAAGATCCAGACGAGAAGTATTTGATAGAAAACTTGGTTCCAAAACTTGATATGACGTCACCACTGATTTCATTTTTTCAAAGCGATTAATTAGTTGGCAAGAAAGTATGTCCATCATTGGAAGAAACACAGTTATGCAAAATCGCATCTTAGGATCGCTTAACGTTATTCGTTCGAATATTTCATCGAAATAAGCTTTCGTTTTCTTTGTTCTTTTGTTTAAAAAGTGTCTTGGCATACCCCATGTAGAAGCAATAGTGGGAGCTCCGTTTAGTACTGCGTCAAAACTCCTATTGAGTTGAGCAATGTCTTCAGCACCAGTTAGCCGAAGTTTATGGGCAGAAATTAGGTCAATTGTTTTACACTGCATAGCTTTCGAAGGAATGTTGACAATTAAAATGAATACGCCACGATTAAAACTTTAAATATACTAAGAAATACTTCAAATAAATTAGATGGTTGAACATAAATTACAATTATTGATAAAATGTGACATTTAATAATAATAGGTTTACTTGAGCCTTTAACGAAAATATTTTACAATAAAATGTAGCAATGCAGGGCCCTCTTGTGCTGGGGCCCCAGTACATTGGTCCCGTGATAGTTAAGGCTCTAATGGTAATAATCGTTGACCTTTATGTGCTTAGAACAATATATTTAATAAGCTTTATTTAAAAATAATCAATGTTAAAGGAAGAGTAAAAAAATTTTAAAAACGCTTTTGTAATTAATAACAAATAATAATAAAGAAAATTGTAATTTTTGTTGCAGATCTACATGTCTATTAACACGTTGACAATAAAAATAGTTATCAGAAAGATGGGGGCACTCTGTGTTGTATGGTTTCCTAAAGCGAAGCAAATGGATCAGGAGTTTAAATTTATAATCGCTGTCGGATTACACAGAATCCTGGTGAAAGAAACGAGTCCTGTTTATTAGGACGCAGCGTGGCCTCTCTCGTCAGGAGAGGATTACATCACTGTTCTCGTGGCTCTTTCCGCAAATGACAACCAGAAAATTTGTTTTGAAAAAATCGAAGAAGCCAGAAAGTTTTTAGGTACAGTGCATGCGTGTTCGTATAATTGAAGTTAAAGTTAACTGATCTCATTTCGCCTTGTGTTTGATCACCAGTCATGCCGCCCCGCTGTGGCGTGTTGCGGCTAAAAGCTTTTAACCTTGGCTACGTCATTCCAGCCCAGTTCAGCACAATAAGCGTGGAATTTCTTAGGCTGAGATTTCCTGTGCACTGTGAGAGGCAGATGTCACAATGCTGTCACCAAATTACAAATTGAAATCCACAGCTTATTCCGTGTTGTTTAATGGTTTGAGTAGTCGCTGATGTAAGTCGCTTAAGCTTCGAAATGGCATGTAGCCTACGCTTGACAGATCTTTTAATTCTTTAATGCATTTGATAAATCACCAAGAAAAAGCCTTACAATCTAATTTACAAATGCATTGTTTCATTTTTGTTTTTAAATTTTATTTAAATGATTAGTTTACAAATTTACTTTAAAGATTTTTTTAGGGTTTTTTTTGGTAACTTTTTTTTATTCTTGTTTGCTGTAGAATAGATGATATCTAATTTCTTGATTGCGTTGGGTTTATAACTTTTTTAAATTTTAATGGCATCTCATCTTGTTAAAATTATAGTATAAATTAAAAAATAAAAATGTTAATTCGTATCCAATTGGCAGTATTTGAGCTGGTTACGAAATATATCCAAGTCACACTACATAAAGTTATTGTCTGTTTTACGCTAGCTTTTTTAATCCTGCTTTAAGTCATTTACTAAAACTTTTAAACTGCAATTGTACTCATGCCTTTCTTAAATATAATTTTCAGTAAAGCAACTACATAAATAGCTTAAAGATAGTAAAGGTAGTAGCAGGAGATAGCAGACAATGACTTTAATGTTGTTCAAAATGTGATTTAAGTATTTTGTTATCAGCTTTTCATTTTTCTTATTTAAAAAATTAGAAAAGATACAAAACTTGATCTCGACGTCAACTACAGTTTAGTATTTGTTTCATTTTATTGATTCGTTATCAACCTGAGCTTACTTAAGAACTAGCTCCTGTTTGACAATGTGAAGATTACTTTGATTTGCTTTGATGTTTCTTCAGTTTTTTTCTTGAATTTTTCTCGACATGACTTCCTGAAACACGATTGTGACGCGAAATAGAGATTTCACTCAATATTATAAAGGTGAAATTTAATCAATTGGGCCGCGATAATGATGTCATAATAACTGTGTGATGTCACGCTTATGTAATGTGACAGCAGTCTATGATCTCAAATTAGCGCCTTCATTCTGCGTGCGAGATTTGTGTGTATGGCTGAGACCATTGCACGGCGTTTGAAGAACGCCTCCCGAAGGACCACCCCAGTGGTATCTGGTCGGTTGACTCTTGGTGGATTTGAAGGTTTTAATAAAAAAAGTTTGAATTAAATCAATAAAATTTACTCTTTAAAGCAAATCGATTTGCACGATTTCTCTTTTTAAAATACGTTGTATGAAAACAAGGTATTTCGGTCACTTAAGATCTAGGTCCGTTCACTTTTGGCCACATAATTGTATTGCTATAAATTGAGTTTCGTTTATCAAGTAAATCTTGCTCTATCAGTTGCAAGTTTAGATCTCAGGCATTCCAATTCGTTTCACTATTGATTGCTTTCATGACGTCATCATGAAAGCACCCTCTGCTAAACAGTGACTTGTAAAGTTGCGTTTCGCTACTCGGCACAATATATGGCGTCATGAACACGTCGTAGTGCTGGTTGTTTTGTTGCGAGCGACGAAATGCAGACAGAGTTGTGTATTGACCGCTGCTACCGGTCAAACAATTTCAGCAGACGTCGGACCAGCTGCTCAGCTCAACGGTTTCACGCATGATGAAGAAAGTTGTCGAGCTGACCAAAAACTATGTTGCTTCTCAAAGTGATTGTGGTTTAAACATAAATTGTAATGTGAACAATTCATGATCATTTGCTGTTATTTCGCTTCCACATTAACTTTTTAATATCGTATTTAAACTTGAAAAAAAAGTAAAATAAGCGATTAGTAGGTATAATATTGAAATAGATTCATAATTTCGATATAACTAGCAAAAGTACCGCCAAATAAACTTTTTAATTAAAACGTTCCCATGCAGTAAATAAAACTTTGCCCTCTGGTGGATGTGTTTTATCCGCGGGACAATTTAAAAGTTTAATTGATTTTCAGTTTCATTTCGTTATTTTCCAATCATCACAAGTGCCTCGTCCATCGTGCGGTAACTTCATTGCGATTGTTTGCACTTCAATCAAAATCAAATTAATAACTTTTCGGTGATTAAACGTCGACAAAACCCAGTCCATAAAAGCCTGAATTGGGGAGGTCTTTTTACCAGAAAAAGCAAGAACTTCACCACCAGAGACCTGACAGAACCCAAAACTAAGTCGATTTCATCCACAGTGCCTATCCTCGATGATGCTTACCAACGTAGAAATAAACTTTTCAATGAAGATTGCTTCCAAATACTGGAACATGTTATTTACACACAATAAACTCTGACATTCACGTCACAAGTCTCGCTATGCTTGCCACACACACAAGACACAAGTCATATTTTTAATTGTAGCCAAGTACAAATAGAAGACCACACACTGGTCAGGAAGAACCTCTTTCACACAGTAAGGGTCATTCAAGAGCAGGAGTCTAGATCGGCTTTATTTAGATGGTTAGGAGAAGGATATTATTTATTTATTTCCCAATCAGCGCACAAATAACCACGCCACAAAATCTTCAAAGCAAAAATTGCTGTTTTTAATTGTACAGTACTAGGTCTGGTAATTTAATTACTTTTAATTTACTTTAATAGGGTGAAGCTCTATGGCTCCATTTACCACTGCTAACATGTTTAATTGCTTTGTTTTGTAAACTAGTTATTTTATTGTAGTATAAGTGAAATGTTGAGCTCTAAGTAAGTATTCTGGAGTAAAATGGAAAATGACAAAAGGCGTAGTATAAACTAAGCAAAACTGGCTGATTTAGATATGATTTAACTTTATGTAGAATTCCAACTGCTTGTGATAATTTTTTGTTAACATTTTAATGTGCGGTTCAAACTTTCAAAAATTGTCTAATAAAACGCCTAGATATTTTGAGGTATTTACCGTAAGTGTTACAGGGCTAGATTTAACTTTATTGTAAAGATTTTTTGTTTGAATTAAAATCATATTTGATTTAGAAAAATTTAGGCTTAATTTATTGGCCATCATCCATTTATTCAAAGATTCGATTTCTATTATTATTTTTTTGTGTTAATGACAAAGACTTTATCTTGCAAAATTAAACAAGTGTCATCCGCAAATAATCTTGGGCAGGAAATCGGCAAATAATAATCAAGGAGAAGGCTCTTCTAAGATTAGCACTGTGGAAAAAATAAAAACAACATCTCATTCCGCAACACAGCCTATAGTGGCGGCCGTTAATATCAAATATTTATCTTCCTGATTTCCAGAAAAAATCGGAAGCTTTGAACTAAAGACGAACGCCAAGCAATTCCTCTGACCCGCTTTCAGAGATACCCAGATGATGTTACACAATTTAATTTCTTAATTTTCATGAGAGTATTAAGTCAATTTGACTTTAAAACATTTCAAAACCATTGGGTAAAAGAAATTTAAATCACAACTTGAAAAGAATTGCACCAAGAAGATGCTGTTGCCTCCCAATAATGCTTTGTATTTCTTGGCATGCTTCCGGCACAGTATTAGAATGCAGAGAAGATATAGATTTTTTTAAAAGTTTGCTATATGGGCGACCTTTTATAAGTTTGAGTGATGGTTCAGCTTTGTCCTGTTGTAGAGCGAAGTAAAACACTACATTGCTGCAATATTTCTTAGAAGTTGTAAAAACCTCAAGAGCTTCCCGTATATGAAGTAATCTGATTGAAGAAGTTGTTTTCTAAAATAAAACTTATGAAGCGGGCGAAATATTTTAGAAGAAACTTTAAGACAAGAGGCTGTTTCCTGTTACTTATTCGCTCATTTATCTTTGTGTTCGAGACGTTAGCCAATCAGAAAGCAACATTTACTCGACCTCGGCATGCGCTCCGAACTGTTTGTTGTCGGAGCTAATCCTATGTTGCTACAAGTTAATCTATTTTATCTTATTCCGGGTCTGAAGAATTTTCGCTTCTAACTAATAGCATCACGTGACAGTTCTATGAAGCGTGACCAACCGCCCCTGAGGAAAAGTGCGTTTCAGTTTGTGGTCCTACGTGGGACGCATATGCTATGCTGCGTTACATGGTGAGTAAGATGCGCTTGAACCAGACCAGGGCTGCTACGGGCTAAAAAGAAAATTCAAATCAACATCAACGCTATGGTTCAGGTTCAACAACCGGCAACTCTTTGTAAAGTTTGTGCTTTTCACAAAGGTTCTAGACCTGGCTCTTGCTTTTTATTTTCAATAAGTTTCTACGTCACGAACACTTGCCCCACTTTACTTCTGGATAAGTAGCTGAGAAATAATAAGAGAGCCACAAGGGCCTACCAGTAGTGTAACTGATGTTTTTTTCAGGAGGTCTTTAGAATATCTCATTTATTAAAATATGGTTTATTTCAAATTTTCAAATACTTGTGAACTTGCACAGATTATAAATTTTTTAAATTTTTGTTTCAACTTTTCTTGTAGGTTTAAATCCAGATTGTATTTACATATTTTTAAAGAATTGTTTTGTTTTTGTTTTTGTTTTTAAAGCGTTTACAGAAAAGATCGTGACAAAAATTTGCGAATTTAAATCTCGCGATACAGTTGGTTTACAAACAATAAGTCAAAAATTTACACAAAGTTACAGAAGCAAAATAATAATCTTTCTGATTGGTTTCGATATACTAATACAAGAAATATAATGTCCGACAACCTAAAAGTTACATGTGGTGTTCCTCAAGGGTCTTGTTTGGGTCCTCTTTTGTTATTGGTATATATTAACAATTTGCCTACGGCTTCTAGTTTTGATACCACATTATTTGTAGATGACACTCTTCTAATGATGTCTGATAGAAGTATTGGGTCTTTGCAAACTAAATCTAACTTAGAGTTTAAGAAAATAGATGTAAGGCGTTGCCAAAATAAATCATAATTAAATTACCTTCAAACAAATTTTATGGTTATTAACAAATGCCCCACCAAATCTGTTAGTACATGCTTTAATTTAAATTTAATGAGATGATTCTCAAACGAGTTAAAATTAGTAAATACTTTGGAATATTGATTGATGAAACATTAAAATGGTCATGCCACATTGCACAATTAACCCTGCAATTCTCCAGATATGCTGGCCTCTTTTACAGATTGCATAGTTATGTTTCTCTTGAAACCCTCTTGAAACACTTTGTATTACACCTCGGTTTATAGCAGGAACAAATATGGCATTATTGTTTGGGCAACAGCTAATAAAATATCTCTTAAAGTTGTTAAAGTTAAATTAAATAAAATTTTAAAGTGGTTTATCTTGTAAGAAATTCACTCCGATTGACTCTTTACAAAACACTCAATTTTTTTCTAATGGAAAGCATTACTTATTAGAATTAGCTAAATTTATGTATCAACTGTATCGTATGTAAATTGCCTCAAAAATTTTATGCTTCATTTAGTAAATTAACTGAAATTCATGATTACAATGCAAGTAAAACAAAACTTCTTACATACTTTATACCTTGTATTAATAAAAATTTTAGTAAAAATTTTGTTTTTTATAGAAGTTCTGTATATTATGGAGTCCAATAGATGTTGAATTTAAGGGTATGCAGTGGGTTTCATTAAAAAATTATAAAAAAACATTTCCTGAGTCTACACCTTTAATTTTGCAAGAAATTGTTTCTTGTTTCAAGCAAATGATCTCGTTTATTTCTCGTTGCTATATTCGCGTTTTGTGTATCGTTTCTCTTTGTGTAATAGTTATGTTACTTTTTGGTTATTATACGCTTTGGAATAATTGTCCTTCTTCGTTTGGTTTCATTTTTTTGCTTTTTATTTTTTATTTGTGATAATTCACTGTTACTTTTATCAGGAAGCCTCTTAATTTAATAACCTTGAAGGTTCTCCGATGCTTGCTGACCTTTGCATGGTGAATAGCTGGTAATTGGTTGTATTTGTTCAAAGTTGTTTTTCAAATGTGTGCAAGGAAAAAAATAAAATGCCTCTCTCTCTTTCTCTTTCTCCAGTTTGCAATTTCGTTTTTATTTAATTTACCAGCATTTGCAAAACTAATTTTCATTAACGTATTGAAAATCAAAACATTTAAACCTGGTCATTTGGATAGTCTATTACCAAAATTAAGACTTTTTAACTGAGATATTATTAATTTAAACGAGGTTACTAGTTGTATCTAACTCTAACCCATAATAATTAATGCACAATGTTTTGAATTATATTGGCTTTGTTTGCTTTTATTCTGAAATTTTGTTTTAGATTTGATTAAAATCCTTTATACTGTCAAACAGTGATATTATTGATAAATTTCCATTTCATTTAATTGATTTATTGCATCACTGTCATTATATTGTTGCTTTGGTCGTTTTTGCGAATTCGACTTTAAATATGAAAATTACTAATAATTTTATTTTTAACTTGCATACTTATAAAACTTGTTTAAAATTAGTGAATCAAGCTTAAATGTATTTTTGCTTTGATGATTTTACATAGTTTGCTCTTTGAGTTTTATGAGTAAATTTTCCTGTTTTATAGATTTTTTCCGCTTTTTTCAAAATCGAGAAATTGGAAACCCTATTCAGGGATTATAAAAAAATTAATTGGAGCATTCACAATCAATTATTATTCTATCAATCAATTAATTTTAATTGGTGCATTAACCAATCAATAATTTTATAATTTTGTAAATAGTTTGGTTTCTAGTACAATCAATAATTGCATTTAATTGCAAGTAATTGTCAATTATTTTGTAAAAAGTAAAACATGGTATTAGTTTTGATTTCAAGAGCACATGTGACTGAAAAATAAAAAATAAAAGTTTTGCAACACAAAAAGAATTTTTATTAACAAAAAAAACAATTTTTAAATTACATACATTGCATTTGGCTAAGTCAAATAAGTAAAAAAATTTTGTAACTAAAAAAAGTTTATTAGTATTTTCATTTTATTTTATTCATTTCATCTCTATATTTATCCTCCTGACTCCCAGGAAAGCGACGGAGGCGGTTACGTATATAATAGTAGGGATGTGCCGAAGCCAAAGCTTCAACATTTGTTGTGGATTTTAATTTTTCCTCAAGTGAGTCTCCGTGAAAATAAAAGTGAGGGCAAGCAATCACCCTAACCTGCTTTCCAAGATGCCAAGATATCGCTTTCCGGTTGAAGTTTTTTATTTAGTTTTTTTAGTTTTATAGAGTTATGACTGAAATTTAAAACTGCTTGCCAATACCACTAAGCAGGGGAATGTGCCTTAAAGTGTCTTTCCCAAGAACACAACAGAATATCATTACAAATGAATAATGCACACTGTTTACGCTTTAATAAAAATAGTAGTGTTGACCTATATATTATTTTTACTTTTACAAGTATAACACCTCTTTTTAATGGTTTTAATAAAAAATTTCTAATTATACCAATGTTTCAATTAATTGCAATTAGTTGATGTTGCAACAATCAATTATTTAATTAATAGTTTAGTTGCAATCAATTAATTGATATTAATTTTTCATCAATTAATTTTTTACAAACCGTGACCCTATTGGCCAATAGTTAGTGTTCCCCATTTCCGCCTCCTTGTGTCATTGAACACACCTACTTAGCGACGAAATGATCGCCTGCAACCCTGCAACACAATGCGGGCCTGAAAATTAAACCTTAGCCTTGTATTCGTAGTCATGACATAAGCACCTGCAGCTGTACAGCAAAGTTTGCTGCTTAAAATTAATCTATAAAAACATATGCGAGCAAACTTTTTCCCTTTTGTTTATCAATTTTTTGAAAAAGAGCATAAGCACTGAAATATATCAACAAAATATATTGCTGCAGATCGCATTTCAGAAGATTCAGTTCTTTGAAAAATAACTTATGTCATTACTGCGTAGCATATAGGGAGACAAAAATAATTTTTTCAGAAAAAAGGTTGTTTACTCAAATGATTTGCTTTGCTGTATTTTCTGGTGTGGGACTTTGACTTAAAAAACATTAACTTTACCTGTTGCTTCAAATATTATAATAAAATTAAAATAGAAACAAAATACCAAGTCGTTACCAGTTCATCCAGACCGACTATCAATTTTTCTCTTAGTATTTTTATTTGGAATATTAAATAAGTTGTGATGCTTTATGCGAGTAGTTCAGTTGCTACAGAGCTTGCTATTTTGACAATTGGGGGCTAAAAAACTTGTTACAGTATTATGGACCTAGCTCGGTTTGACGCATGCAAGTAGTCATTACAAGATGGAACAAATTATTATTATTATTTTTTTTTGTTCATTTGTTCGATTTAAGATTCGGAGGTTGTTGGTTGGGAACAGTGGACCAAGGACGGGGCTCGGAACCAAGGGTAGTGATATTTTGTGAAGCAGAAAATAGCTAAAAGACCGTGGCTAAAGGTTACTATGTCACTGCACGCATCTCGTTATAGTGATCCTGATTATCATCGGCAAAAACAACAGCCTTACTGTGGTTGAATTGGTTGAGCAAAACGAGTCTCACTCGAATTTCTCATTAATTTTTCTTGTTACCCCGAGATATTTGTTATAGACTTTGAAAATTTTTGTGCCTAATTGATGGTTCGTTATCAAACTTATATTTCTGCATTATCTATAAGTTTGTTTCTGGTAATTAGCAGTGTTTAATATCATCACATCAATAAGATTTATTTCTCGAGTTATTAAGTAACTTCCAAAAAAATTGAAATTGCTTTTTCTCAGTTGATAAATAATAATAGATTTAAAAGGTGTCGCAAACTTGCATATTCTCTTTACGAAACCTGTCTTTATTCTTTGATTGCATGTTATGACGCTTGTTGTTTCGTTGCTTCATCCTTTTCTGTCCGATCATATCTTAATTATATATTTTATGTCTTTTCAATTTTCTTATGCGGATCAGAAATAAAATAAATGAATGAATGAATATTTTTCCTGTTTAATGATGTTATCCAACGGTGAGAATAGCTGTGACTTAATATTGAACTTGAAACTATTTATGATTAAAGTTTAATAAACCAATTTTTTTAAATAAATAAACCAGCAAAACTTTTGAAGAAATGTAAAAAGACAATTTTTACTTTTATTTTTCATAGTCATTCATGACTCAATTCATGCTTTTTTCCACCAGTGTGTGGCGCAAAAGAGAAGTTAGGCAATCATCAGTTGGTTCATGTTTGTAGCTGATTTCATGTTCAACGTTCAACAACCACTCCCATCCGTCTTGTTTTACTCTTTATATTATTTGGCTTAAAGAGTTAATGTAAAATTTTAAGTAATATAAAATATGAAATGACTGGGGAAATACATTTATTTTTTATATTGACTGAAGGAGCAATTTTTAATATTTATCTTCTTTTAGTATTATCTTTTTAATCTGCAAATTGTATTAAGAAGGAAAGCTTTCCGCATTGATATCAGGTCTAGAAATTCTAAGAATATTCAAAAAAAATATTACATCATGAATTTAATCAAGATAATCTTGACCTTCCAAGAATTGATTAATACGGTTAGAATAAAATCTCAGCTGGTTTCATAAAAATGTCAAATTAAATCTGACATTTTGTCACTTAGTTGCCGACGCAAGTGCTTGTCCTTAAAAAGATTTGTTAACTAACCCCAGAAAATCGCTCCCAGTTTTAGTTATAAAAATGTTGTCCGCATTTAAAAGAGTTTTGTATATGTTTTCATAAACAAATAAAGTAACACTGAGATTTTTTCAGCTTTTATTTACGCAAATCACGAGTGAGACAGGAGATAATCAGTAAACAATAAGAAAACTCTTAACTTGGCCACCGTTTTATGATTTATCTAGCACCCTCTTTTGGCGGATTAAGCATTAAAAATTCAAACCGAAAAAATGTGGTGTTAAGATGTTGCCTGTAAAAACTAGTTGGTTCAAAACTTGTCCTTTGACGTGATTATGTTGTCTACTCTTACTTGAGTTGAGACAGTTTCTCCTGACCCCGGATTGATGTCGGAGTTAATTGGTTTAACAACCTACTCATCAGCAGCAGCCTGATTAAATTGAACAAACCATGGGTTGTTTTGTTACTAAACAACCTGGGTTCAAACCTTACCCAACTCACTCGTTGTTACCTCAATGAAAAATTTATCATAAGTTATTGTACTAAGTATTGGCAATAATATCTTCGTTTTATCAAAATTAATAAACAATTTTAAATGAGAGTAATGTTTCCAACTAAAATCATTCGAGCTGTCGTAATTTCTCGCTTAGACATCAAGTTGATGTAATTATTTGATGTTGCTTTTATTTTCTGTATTTTTTCTTGAATTAGAAATAATTTTTGATTTTTTTTTAACAAATTTATATTGATTATGACTTATTACGTTTTTCATTTGTAAAAGTTGAAGTGGCCGTAAAGTATTGTTGCATGTGTATCTCAGTTGAGACCAGTAATTACGAACTTGCGAAAGTTAGATGCTTTGAAAAAGCAAGTTCTGCTGCGAAGAACAAATGTTGCCTGCCATTCGACAATTTAGTTTCAAAAAAGTTTTTTCAGTTAACAAATGTTGCTTGGTTCTCGTTCAACCTAGTCAGAGGCGCTTCGTGTGTCAGTCCAGCTTTGATTTGTACCAAGAACGTTAAATGACCTGATTAAGCTGCGAGCAATTAATAGCTCAATTCATGTGACTTCGATCCTGCTATTGCCATGATGGTGGCAGCTTATGATATCCAGCATAAAGTAAACTTAGTTGATGCTGCAATTAAAACTGCTTTCATGGTTAATTAACTGGACAGATTTGTTTGTTTAAATATTGATCAAATCTTGATGGGCTTGTTTACAAACCAATAGTCAATATTTAGTTTGCCACAATTTTTGATTTTCACGTCCATAACCATAATCGTCCAAACCGGAAGGCGGGGGGGTCAATTTCCCCCCAAGTCTCAAAAATTTGGGCAAAATCAGAATTTTTCAGCCAGCGACGGAAAATATTTGAGCAAGACAAATTTTTTGTGTTCGAAAACGAACACTGCAGGGAAAGTTTTCAAATACAGAAAAACGATTAAGATTTAAAGTATAGAACTTTTTTTAGAGATCACTACTTTTTTGGACAAAAATTGCGAAAACAAGAGACAAATTCAAAGTGAATATCTAATTTTTTTGGTCTTTACCCTAAATTTGAGACAAAATTTTTTATGAAGTACTAGAAGATCATGATTTGGACAAACATCAATAAAATTTAGGCAAAACTGCTAGCTTAATATTTTTTCAGCTTGTACGGCTATGTTCGTCATAATTAAATTTATGACGTAATTATAACAGAGCTCCAAATTTCAGAGGGTGACTTTGATCCTTTATGATTGCGGGCTGTCTTGGGGGTTATGTTAATCTTATTAAACCCTTGGTTATATACTACACAGTTAAACTTTACCAGAATCTTCGTTTTACCCAAAATCGATGAAAACTTGTCTTGTTTGCCCTCAACTGTTATCACATTAAAGTTATGCTTTGTCATTATGACTTACTAATTCCAAATAACTTGGGCAGAATAACTTTATTGTAACAATAACAATGAATTATAAAATATCAACAAAACATTAGAAAAGTAAATCCATTGTTTTTCTTCGACTAATAACAGATGAAAAGGTTAAAGACATTTTTTGAATGTAGGTGCACTTGTTTTTGTCGATTTGTGTGTTATTGTTTGTATTAATTGAGCAAATCGTGAAGAACCGGTTGGACGCTGGCGGCCCAGGATTAAGGATGAGCTGCCACTGAAAGAGAAGTTTGGCTAAAACAGAACAAGAATTCTCACAGCCTCACTCGTCAATCTGAGAAAATAAACAACAAAAGCTGTAGATTGTTGAATAATCGGATTCAATTTGATGATGAATAATAAACTACAAGTGAGCATCCATGCGCACACCTGACGTTCAGCCGCGATCTGAGCATCGCGCGACTTAACGTCACTAAGCAACTTAATTCTCGCTATTAACACGTTTTTGAGACAAAATCTCATCTGATCATAAAGGACGGCGCTTTGTATAACATCGCGCATCGTTTTCAAGATAGATCAATGATTGATAGGTTGGAATAAATCCGAGTGAAGAAAGTTTTCTAACAAGGCAACTTCAAAGCAAATCAAAACATGATTTTGTCGCATTCCAGTCTCGCCAGAAGCATCTCTCTACTTGGAGCCCGATTTTTGAGTCTTTTTGCGGATAAGCTAACAGAGATTATAAATTGAAACATTTTCAAACCTTTCTCGATCTTTGTTACGCAATCATTAATCTCAAGCAACTTACTCTGTTTGTTTCCATCAAAACCGCGATGAAGGTCGCGATAAAACGATCGATTGCTTAGCGACCACGACAAGTCGTTTCTTCAATTTCGCACCACTGTGGCGCCAGCGAGCTGGAGAAGCAAGTAGTGGTCGGGTGGAAAATCAAAAGGCGCCATTTCGAGTTTTATTTTTTTGTTCCAACATAAACCTCGTCCGTAAGGTGGGGAAACTTTATCTTTAATTGCAAGGTGTCCTTTTTATAGCACCACGTGATGGAGCATTTGAAAAAACTTGTCTGAACTTATGCAGGTGCCCCAGGCATTGGACCCGTTGTCTCGGTTCCATTGAAGAAAACTTTTGTGATAACGTCGATTTGCTACTTATTCAATCGTTCGACATTTGCTGTTTGTTGTGATCGACACTGTTTCAAGTGAGAGCTCAGTTTTGAATACAAATTAAAGTGATTTTATCAGATTTACTTTTCTATTTTAGGCAAAATGCAATAAACAATATTATTGCATTATTTTGTTTCAAAGTTTTTAATCGGATCTTGTCCATCGTTATTTTTTTTATGAATTTCAAAACAATTCCTTATTGAAGGTGCCAACTTTTTTTATTGAACCATGGTTTTACATTTTTTTATCCATTCGCAAGTTCCCAACATTTCAAGTACAGTATGAAGTTTTGAATTCCACCCATTTAATTTTAACTTGGGTGTTATGTTGTAAACTTCTCGCCCCCTTCCCCAGTCATTGCATTGCTCAGCGATTGCTTATGTATCCGCCATACACTAGATGTCTCTTAAGCATCGCAATCTCAAAATCAAAATCTTTTTAGCGAATTGGGACAAAATTATCCTTTTTTATTAATTTTTAGGCATCTTATCTAATTTTTCCCATTCCTTCTCTTCCTCAATAAAAAACTGACTCGATTTTACGACTCACTTCAGCACCTAGTCAGTGGTATTCAGTTTGAGCATTTGCACGTGCGGCGGTAGATTTTGGCTCAAAACCGGGTTATGTCGATGAAAATGACTAAAAATTTAATACAAGCAGCTTTTTTCTCATGGTTCAAAACAATAAAGTTTGGAGTGACAATCCAAAATTATGTGTCTTTAGAGAAGAGCTTACTGTGTGACAGGTTTTGTTCGTAACTGGGGATTGAGAAAAAAAATTGATGCCCCCATGTATCAATAACATGGTACACTCTCTTATGGATGCTTATTTGAAGAAAAGCTATTAATTTGATCTTGGTACCTAGTAAAAATATTGATAGTGAACTTACATGTCGAGTCAATAAAAACTAAATTATGAACTTTAGTCTTCTGTCATAAGTAAAATCCAGCACAAAATTTTAGGCGAGCAACACACGGTGAACATAAATTTTATTGCTCTTAAAGAATTACAACAATTTTTAAAAATATCTAAATTTCATTGCATTTTATGATTTGTTGGATGAATTTCGTTAATGCCAGATTTGCAACTGTAATCATGTTTTACATCTGCTTCTGCTTGAACTGCGACCTTTTCTATTTGCTTTCGTTTTTGGAAGATCGTAAGGTTAATCTGGCAGTGCTTTCAGATTGCATCAGCGGCTTGGTTGAAACCAATTGTTCGTGCATACATATGCTTGATGACGTCAGATCTTTTCGAATTCGACGCGAAATGAAAGCCATCTATCACGAGACCAGGAATGGCTCTGCGCCAAGTTTTCAATCACTAAACAACATAATTTCAGGTCAAAATGTTTATTTATTCATAAACAAGAGATATATTTGAACAATAAATATTCTTAAATAACGCGCCATAGTTGAGCTAATGATGATTTAAGATATCCAGCTTTGCAGCTTATTACAGTCGGCGCCAAAACCTTTCTTGATTGTGAATTTGATTTCAGTGCACAAAACCTTGGCTTTATTGCTTTTATTTTAATATAATTACTTTCAAACATTCTTGTAAAAACTGTTATACTTCCTTTAGATATTATTAATTAGAATGATTATGTTATAAATCTTAATACCGTTTTCCAGCAATCATTGTTTGTCTGCTTTTTTTATCCGGAACAGCCACTAAGCGACAGTGTTTCAAGCAAGCTGTACGTTTCGTTATATTATGTTCGCACAGCAATTACGACGAGAAAAAATTTATTTTATTCGAATTGTCTCTGTCTCGGTTGAAGCTAATTTTTTTGAACCGTTTCTTGAACATCTGAGACTTGTTTTTGCATTCTTTTTTTTCGAAACGCCCCTCATTGCTTTTTAACTTTTTTACTGAAGATCTACAAAAGTCATTGTTATGTTTTGTGTACTTTCTGATTTTTTTATCTTGATTGTTCTATCTTTCTACAAAGTTGATGCATACAATTTAATCAAACTTTATAAGTCAATTTTTTATTGTCCCGTGCCAGAAAAACTTTGGGGGTACCCTGGTGATTACTTGGGAGCATCCGTATAGGTTATAACTTATTATGATTTCAGGATATAGACCAAAAATTAATCCCTTTCAAGTGCCTTCTACCAAAAAAGTTTTGAGCTGTGACTAAACCTTTGTTCTGCAAACTTTGTTTTGATCGAAGAACGATGTTTGTCTTCTGTTAACCAGGGATTCGAACTCGATGCATTTTTAACCGAGTTCAAGTTCACCATTTTTAGTTCGTTTTGAAAATTTGTAATCTTTCGAATAAAAACCAAAAAAAAGTTTCTCACTCGATCGACTTTTTTCCGAGTTCGAGTTCCGCAAAAAAGACCAAATTCTTTGAGTTTGAGTTGGCAGCCCTTCTGTCAACACAACGTTGCCTCAGCAAATTGCCAACTGAGATCTGTAAAAAAAAGAAAAGTAGTGAAAGGGGTTATTAGGTGAAAGTATAAAAAGGCTAAAGTCCGAAAATATAAAAGTTATAAGAAATAGTTGCAGCCCGATTAAAAAATGGCGCTCTATTTAAAGCTTAGTGAGGATCGATGTTTTAACGCCGCAGCTGGTGAAAGGAACAGACGGAAAAGAACAGGAGTTGTGAGTGGTTAGCAAGGATATTTTCTGTCTCTCTTTTAGTTACCGCGAAAATCGCCATTGGTCTACACAAACACATCGGAAAAAGGAATGTGATATGATAGGGAAATGGCATGTGACATGAAAGGGGCTTCTAATCTTATTAGATTGTTTTTGGAGCAAAGAAAAAAGAGGTGAGAAAAGATGGTATAAAAGAAAAGGAGTAACAGTATTATTCAGTCTTTGGTTATCACTTTGCAACGGATACCCAGATATTTCTCCCTGAAAGAAAGTATTAGTTCACAATCTTGCCGAAGATTGTGCCTCCTCGACGGACTATCGCCCCACTTTTATCTTCTCCGACAGCTTTCATGTTTTAAATTTTAAAAATACCCCATTCAATCTCTTTCTTTCGCCATTGAATTTCCAAAGTGTCTTCTGTGAAGCTTTGTAAACCTTGTTTCATTGCTGTGCAAACTCTCGCTTCCGCTACAACGAACGCAATGCCGTGTTTGCATCGCACCTTGTCGGGATTGTTGAATCCGAGATTGCAGGACCCTCCCTAACAATATTTTAGATTTATCCACTCCGTGAAGCTTTGTCTGATATTGGGGCTGTTTGGTATTAATACTTGCCTCATTTCAATAACATGGTTTGTAAATTCATTTCCAACAGTGTCACTTTCACCGCCTATCATGCTTAAGTTAAGCAAAGGAAAAACTTGTCGAATGTGATTGTTTCGATCTTCTTGCTCAAACCTATAGTCGCCCAGAGAATTAGCTTTTCAAAATTAAGACAAGAAAGTTAAATTTTTGCCCGCAGCATCAAACTTGAAAATTATTCTCCTGCAACGTTTGCCAATTGTGACTTCACAAATCAAAATTTATTGCTGTCTGAACGATATTCGACTCACCATAGAGACGAGTTGTGCTTCCAAGCCCCTACGATATTTGTACACAGCAGAAACACTCATATTACGATTATGTGCTTACTCTTTAGCGACACCTTCAGGATATCTATGTCGTACGTGCGTCATTCAAACAAAGCGTTCAGGAAAGTCGATTGTTATTTCAAGGATCGTTGAAAGTTTTGAAGTGATTAAAGTGACTGAATCGGTGTTAGTTTAATCCGGTGGATTAACCTCTCTGTCTCATTACAATCTCATTACATCTGTAACTATCATGGCCAATTGTGTCGTTAATAAGCGTCCTACATAATACAATGAAACAAAAAGCGCTTATTGCAAGTCAATGCTGATAAGCTAACATCAAAGCAAGATAAGAAATAGAGCCGCTCCTCCATTCATTGCTATTCTGCCCGTAGTGTGCATGGATTAGTGAAAGCATTTATAAATTGTTGGTTTGCTGATTAAATCTAAGCTTGAAGGCCGCGTAATGAACTTCCTGCTGATGGGTTTGGATTTAATTGCATTCACTTTAATCCACGTAAGCCCGGCTATCAAAGCTTCTCATCTCTGGGGATTTAAAGCTTAAATTAAATTCTGTGAAGTTAAATTGAGTGGAGGCATCGTTAAAATACTGCTGTTCTATTTGTTAAACCAAACAAACGTTGGCACCGGTCGATACAAAAACCGAAATATTGAATGTAAACAAACAATAACCTGCTTTGAAAAGCAGTAAGTATTTACATTTTTGCAAAAAGTGATTGTGGGCTGAAGAATTCTGAACAATGGGATTTTTTTTCTGGTTTTTAAAATTTTAAAATGTCAATTGATTTTCCTATGAAAGGTTGTATAGCATACAAGCAAATGCTAGTTAGAGAAGGTAAGTTACAAGTTGAATTTTTTCACTCGTTTACTGCCGCTAATCTCTTCGAATTATTCATCGACTGTCCCTTCCATCCTTTATGAAACGGTCCAATGAAAGAACTCCGTTCAATGACCAAGAAGTGTGTGGCCTACTTGAAAAATACAAATTGGAAACTCTGTTTGCCGACCTTGATTATCCAGATCTTTTGTAGTGTGATCTCACAATATCGTTTGTTGATTTATAATGCGAAAGATAAATCGAAATCAGTTTGACAGCAGCTAATTTGTAAGAAGCTGAGGAGGCCCAAGCTTAATTATTATTAATTTTGCTTGAAAGACCTTTTGCTGTAGCAACAGGCGTAAGTCACTGACCTTTTTTGGAACCAGCTAATGAGGCGTACGAGCCAGTGGCTGAAGAGCTCCCCATTTCACGTGAAATAAATTTGTTTGGCAAACACGTGTTCATCGCCTCAACTTTATGGCAACCAGTTTCTTTTTGATTTGCGATTACTTTGATGCATCCCCATCAAATAATAAGAGTGCTTCGGGGCTTCTCTCAGCTGGGCACACATGCTCAACGCCGGTCCGTATATTGAAGGAAAAGGGATGATTGATCGGGGTAGGGTGTCATGTTGCAGTTTTGCTCCTTGTCGTGACCCGACTTACAAACAACCTTCCAGTAAGCGCCCGTCTAACCACTCATGCATGAAGTGTGTGTAAACAAACACAACTTCTTTTCTAAGTAAAAGCAAATTTATCTAAATTATTTCTACATTTTTAAAACACGTTTTCGTTTCTTAGAGAGAAACGCTTTAATTTCCCATTCTTTCAGAATCTGAATATTTTACAAAAAAGGTTATTTTATTTCTGCATATTGAACAGAACAGCATGTTTTTTGTCACAAAATATAAAAAAAATTTTTAATAAAAATTTGTAAAAGAAGTCAATTATTTTCTTCAAAGAATTATCAGTAAATCCACCATTTGCATCAATTGAAAACCATTTTTAACTTTTCATTTAAAGCGATTTCAGCGACAATTATTATTTGGTGATACTTGCGGAGGGCATTTTTAAACTAGTTTGTGATTCGTTTTCCAGATCGTTCGATGGAAGTGAGTGAAGATATTTACAAACGACGATGATGAGTCGTTGTAACAAAACACTCGCAACCAGGAGGCTCTGTTGAATGGCATTTCAGCAGAACTAAGTAAATAAGCCTTTCAACGAAAAAATAACAAAAACCTTAAAGGCCGTGCCTGTAAATTGTGGCGGAGAATAAAGGATCGACCGCTGAAAGCTGTTGAAGTGACCCTTTGCCAAGCCGCGAGATGTTTCTATTACCCACTCATATATGATAATTTGTTCAAACATGGCCTTTGAAAATTATTAGTTTTATACTAGTGGAATATTTTTGATGAATTAATTCTGACCAGTTCGTTCCTAATCAAGCGCTAGGTTTCTAAAGCGCCTCCGCCACTCATGCTGTGCTCACAAGCCTGTGATGTCATTAACTGATGCTTTATTCTTCTGCTTCTTCAGGTTGCTCGAGCGCTCTCTCGAAAATGATTGTTCTGCTCTTTACTTTCGCTGATTTTGCTTGAAGTGATCGCGTTATTATTTTTTTACAAAAATCAAAGCTAGTTATTTAACAAGAATAGAAATTAAGTCTTTTGATGTAAGTTTTATTGATGAATGTCGGCAGTAAAATCTGTTGAAAAGAAAAAGAAAAAACTATATTACGCAATAGTTTCGTATTTAATTGTTTGTTTACTCAACTATAAACAAGATAAACTCCCTGTAATTTTACTTAAATGGCTCAAATAGATTAGGGTTTTGTATTTAACAAGCGCTAATCCAATAAACACTCAGCTCAGATTAAATGCTTGTCCGTAATCCCCAGACCCCAGTGGCTTCCGACCAAAGTGGCAAAACACACCAGCTAACAACCCGAACAAAGCACTCTAAAGCCAGGGATTACCTGCTTCATTCAAGCGTGACCAAAATTGGAAATGCTGAGTTCGGCGATTTTGTTTCGTTACAGCTGGGTCTGAAACGAAACAACAAAGTTTAATTTTGTATAATGAGCGCGGAGAGTTTAACTTTCGTAATACTTTAAATTGTTCATTAAAATCGAAAGTACTTGTGAGGCAAAATAACTTACGCATATTTTTACAGTCTTCGATATTCTAAAGTTTACTGAAACATTCCAGCTAAAATTTATGGTTACAGAATTACTTCGCTGCAATTTGTTATAATAATTATAACTAAACATTTTACAAACGAACAACCCCTATCAATCGAAACCGACTTGAATCGTTTCTAATGATGTAAAAGTTGGTTCTTTGACCATTCGTTATAATCAAATTAATGAATTCAAGTAGATGACTTGAATAGTGGGTTGTTGTTTTTTGCACTGTGAGCTAAATTTGCTCCATTATATCTTGTTTGTTCATTTAAAAGAGGAAATCGACTGGCTGTCAATGTAAAGCTAAGATGAAATTCTTAAAAATCCTCATTTTTGTAAAAGAACACCTTGTTTGTCATTGTCTTCAATTTTAACATTTACTCTCACACTCAGCTGAGCGGCATGAACTAAAACTGTGCCCCTTTGATACAGCTGCTCGGTAATGAGCTCGAGCAGCCAGCGATTAATTAATCCGCCCGGGAATCCGCGAACGAATAGCGCTTTCGCTGCGGATTAGTAAAGTTTTGTTTGGGATTAGCTTAACAAAAATAAAACCCATCCTTTTTAACAATAATAGCCCGGGGAATATGGACATGAACAAGCCCGGGATGGGGGGAAGGTAGAACATTATTAGATGCAAAGCGTCGCGGCGAAACACACGCGATTCTTTGAGCAATCTTTGTTGTTTTCTGTTTCAACAAACAATCGCATTGATACTGGGATTAAGGTCGTCGCTTTCACTTGACACATCAAATCAGTGTTGGCAGTTTGACTTTGTTATTATAGCTGCAAAGACGCTCACAGACACTTCAATCTTTCTTTTTGATAACAACACAGATTTGTTAAAGTTGGACAATAAGATGAATAAACAAAGTTTTTTTAACGGTCTAAGGTTTTAACGTTATTGGGGCACGAGGCATCGCCGTAAACGCGCTTGGAAGTAGCGCGATGTTCGGTGAAAAAATTCTCGCGAGTGTAATTCAAAAGCTTCGAGCAGTAACGATGAATCACGTCACAAACCAGGGGAGGTTATATGGCTGGTAGAATGTTATTGAGTTGTATCTGTTTGTAATAAGTAGGTCTCGCGTACTCGAGCGCTTTCGTAAGACGAGCGTTCCGACGAGGAGGTGGTTGTAAGCACTCTCGTCGGGTCGTTTCTCATCAGGCGCGGGACGAGGACAAGTGAGCTGTGATTGGTTTGCTTTGCGAAACTTTATTCTTATTGATTGTAAAACATCATAAACCATCATTCTCAGAAGCAACCAATCAGAATTGATTTGATCAAACCGTTTGCCATCGTCTACCCGCAGCCGCCATTCTACGTGTAATGTAGAGATTTCATCAATGAGCGAATGAAACAGGAACAGGAAGTCAGTCAATCGATGTAGCGCCTTAAGTGACGTAATCTTGCCGCGTGCATTGGTAAAAAACGCGAAGCTCACACTTAAATCGCTTCACTTTAGTAAGGTGATTGGCAAGTCATGTGATTAAACGCAAATCAATCAATTATTATTTGATTTCAGCGACAGATTGTGGCCTTCAATTCTGACCTTACACTGGTCGATTAATCACCGAAGTGCGATCGTTTAATTGGAAATTATTCTCCTTGCAGACGCAATCAAACGCGTGCATGGAAGAAGCCTCGCAAGGGAGAGTTGTGCCTGGCTTGACCACTTCTTCATTGATTCCCCATTCTATGGGACTGTTACGCATTGCGACCCGGTCACGTGTCAAACCTGCGTCGTGTCATCGAAACGTCATCGATTATTTGTGGTATGAACCATTAGTTGTGATCTTGTTTTAATTTCGAGTTGTTTGGCGTGGGTTTCCTTCAACCAGTTGAAGTGAAGGTCAAGTACTTCTAAGCGCCATATTTTAGTTGGCCAGAAATTATTTTACTTGTTGTTGCTGTTTAATCAAACAACAATTATAGATGAGAAAATCAAATATGACGTTGACAGCAAATTTCATTGCACCTGGAGCAGGAGGCGATTACAAGGAATCAAACGAGACATGCAACCTATCTGATGTTTAACTTCGCAGTGACATCGCGAGAAAATGTTTGCAGATTTAGTGTTTTAATCAGCAATCGGATTCTTTGCTTGTTTTTTCTTGGTAAAAATTTTTTTAGTCTTTGAAAACTAAGTTATCTTCCTACTATGATGGCTCCCCATTCAAATTTGTACATTCTTTTAACAAAACTACATTGAATTTGGTGATGAACTGCAAAATTTTCAACTGGGAACCTTAAAGTTTAAAATTTAACTAGCTATTGACCTGAACCTATGGACTCAATCACCATCCGATTCCAGTGTTATAGCTTTGTTTGTTTCATTGATTTGAAAGATTTGGTGAATCACTGTGTCGTTAAACTAATTATTAATAGAAGCCGGAGAGATGCCCTTTCCATCACCAAAAATGAAATTTTTGGTGTTTTTATTTGAGCTTATTCCTTACAGAGAAGCTGTCAGGTGAGTTACACTATTGCACGTGCCGTGATAGCAAGCTTCGGCATTAACGTTATTTGACCGATTTCTTTCGGGGTTAAAACTGAATCAACACATCTCTTTAGCATCTTCGAACTACAAAATCTTCAAAGAACTTCGCCAAGAGTTTGATGATCTGCTAATCGCCGGTCCGCCAGCATGAACAACCAACCAATCAAAAACCAGGGATAACAATCGCTTTTGTGACGTCATCAAAGTAAACAAAGTTTGTCTTGTAGCCAAACAATATAATCCGCTATTAGTTTTGTTCATCACACGGCCACGGCAGCTGCGTAGAGGTGGCACTGGGGAGGTTGTTATGGGGGACGATTCCATGGAGAGTTGATGCTGCGCAGACCACTGACAAGCACGATAAGCGTCGATTGATCGCGCTAATTCGACCCATCGATCAGCACCGAGGCTTCGTGTTCTGCTAAATGTTAACACTTTGCTCGTTAATTAATACTGTTTCTGTTATCTATTGCGCATGCGCACTGCACTGTGACTCACAAGGAATCTCCGATCGAGGCGGCTTACCGATTTGTTTATAAACACCAGAGCTGGAAATCCTCTTAGCACTGAAAGGCTTTCAGCAACTTTCACTCAAAGCTTCTAAATTCGAAAAGAGAACTTGCCGCTACAAGAAGCGACAGCCGCTGTGCAATCCGCATCGGGCTTGCCGTTACCTTGCTCGGCTTCAGCTTCAGCTAAATCATTTTAGAAAATGGAATTCTTTAGTCCGTGGGTGAAAACGTTGACATTTAGCAGGGCGTTTAGATCCACTAGGGATGCTTGCCGCTGATCTACGCTCAGCAAGGGCGCAAAAACCCATCTTGCTTCTGAGCCTTTTGCCGAGGATATCATACTTCTATCGGACCTTCATGCTCGAGTATCACGGCGGCGCCAATATTTGCCGATGGTTTTCTTTTCACAACTTTATCGATGACGTTTTACTTTGTTGATTTCTTGAGAAACTTGAAGAAAAAAGCAGTGAAAGTACTTTCAAAATGAATTCTTTTCTTTTTTGCATTCAGCAAATAAAGAAACATGTTTGTGCTTTCTCTATGATTCGAAAAAATCCTTTTTATTGTTCTAGTTAAAACCAACATAGAACTAACACACAAAGTCTATTCTGTTGCTAACTGCGCAATTTATCATTTACTAATGGCATTTAGTTTGTCTAACAAAAACCGCCTTTTCCGACCAATAGAAGTGTGCAGAGGTCAACCGTTTTATATTTAATGTTATCTGCAAACATAGGTTACCACAACCTGTCACCATTGTTTGCTGGCGCCACCATACAATGGTCTCTATAACACGACAATCATCCCTCTGTCTGCCTGTCACAGTTGCTAGCCCTCGTTCCACCCGGTCCATTTGCTTGAACAATGCAGAACAGATTTAATCTCTCGAACGGTCCATGGCGGCGTGATGTATAGTGCCAGCATATTCGAAGCTTATCAATTCATCAGCGCTTCGTCATCATTACGAAGTGACATCGATAAGCGATGTTTAATTTGCTGACGAGCCACAGAAGGTGCTCTGCTCACAGTGGAAACGAAGCAAAGAATTTAGTCTTTCTTTTGTTAAAATATTCACGATTCAGCAAAACAAAAACTATTACTCTTAACCCTTTTCTTTGAGGCAGAAGAGTTTAGTACATCTCCACTTTTAGGAGAAAGTAGCCAGTAGTGACCTCTTCAAACCCTTTGTCCAAATTCAATTCGATGTTTTCCTATGCATTTGATTTGAATCTAACAAGTTGAAAACTTAATCACATCTGCGAAAAGTGGCTGAACAAAAAGGGAAGCACAAATGCAGCTAAAAGTTTAATGTGATGTATAGTCCAATCCATCACATTATTAATTTACAAAAACCTTCGTCTTTCTCTCGTAATTGTTTGGCCACCATAAAATAACAACTCCAAATTATTTTTACCAGTATTAAGTACGTAACATAAAAAATACCGAAACATTAAATGTGTGCAATGAACACTAATCTTTCAAAGTTTAACTTGCATCAATTTAATTTTATCACATTTCTAAAGATTTTTATCTCTATTTATCCTCTAAATTACATGAAACGTTGGAGTTGTTATACTTAGGGCAGCTTTTAAACAATCACCTCGAGCTGCTTTTAGAGATGCCAAGATATTGCTCGTCAATTGAAGTATTATATACTCGTATATGTATTTTTTTTTTTATTCAGAGATATGACTGAAATTTGGTGTTGCTTGCTGAGACCGCCAAGCAGAGGAAACAGCCGAAAAGTGTCTTTTTCAAAGACACAACAGAAGGACCAGCGCGACCGTGTCGGTCAAGTTCGGCAACAATACGGCGCTTTTATTACTCGGCCAGGCTGTCGGCGTTTTTTAAATATTATTAGGTTCCGAATGTTTCAAAAAACTTCAAATCATGACGAGATTGAGTTGCATGAATCGAAAAGATTTTTTTTTTGATTTTATTTATGGATTTTGTTAATATCAAAAATCCACAATCTTTCATTCTTTATTATTTAAATTTATCGTTTTTTCTTTATTATTTTAAGAAAATTTTAAAAAATCAAAAATTCGAGATCAACATTTCATAGCTTGTGCAAGTCTGTTGCTAAATATACAACTGAAATTTTCTTGAAATTTATACTCACATTTTTATAATAAAGGCGGAAGAAATTGCTTCATTTGATTTCGTCATAAAACTAAACCATGATTCACTTGCCCAAGCCATGTTTGCTGTTAGTTGCTTCCTTAAAATTACTTTTTCGCAACTTTTACACTGCCACGGTTCAAAACTTAATCATTTTAGTTTTATTGGCTACTTAACAACCACTATATTATTTATTTTTAAATTAACTTTGCAACACAAATTGACCTGTTCACTTTAATACCATGTTGGAAAATGCAATAAAAACAAATAAAAACAAACCCGTTACACAACAAGATTTTTCTGGTCATACAACCAATCTCAAATTAGTTGTTTGTTTTCACGTTTCTAAACCTGTTCGAACATTTTCAGGTCACCGTTGCCGACTTAGCCAGCTACTTTATTTATGTAAGAAACTGAATGAAGAAAGATCAAAGTGGAGCCACATATCAACAAACAAGCCAGATTTCACTGACAGACAATCACTCTATGAAAGAGCAAACAAGAGAAGCATTAACCATTTATCCATTGAGTGATGCATGATAAAGATAAATGTTTGTTTTTTAAAGAAGCTTATTTGAACAATTTTTTGTTTTAGTTTTGAAATCATCAGAAGCGCAGTTAAAATGATCTGTTCGTTGCTCGATTTTGTAAAATAAAGAACTAATTTATTTTCCTTCTGCTGCTGAGTTGTTGATATAAATAATTTGTTTTCCTGATGCTTCTGACCTGCTCCAAACCTCGGATACAGCCTCAGCCTCGTCTAACCTCATCTGATCCTCGGCTCGCTTTCGAGCGCGCAATTGTCTTCGCCACTACGCTGCGCTAGTCGACCGCACACTTTTTCAACAACTGCGGTTACGTGTCAAGCTGCAATTTGTGTGCGTGTAGATGATGATCACATGTGCGTGTAGATGATGATCTTTCTGGCGATCGTTGAAACCTCCCCCCCATTAATTCATGGTTCACTTTTATGTTTTGTTCTAGTTTGCATAAGGATTAATTTTCGTAATACAAACAGCGTGGTATTAGGCAAAGGAGCGAACACGCGCATTGCTTATGAGCCGCTCACTCGTGCTTGTTCGGCGTCACTCTAAAAAATCGCGACATAGATACAGGTCAAGACTAGAGATCTGCTTTCGCATAGTTTAGTCTGGATTTTTTTGTGTTTATATTACTCCATAAAACTTTGCGGCAAAACAAAAAGAGAAAGAAGAAGCTCGATGTTGCACAAAACCGCGCTCGGTTGAACGTTTGAAAGCTTGGCTCCGCTCCATCACGTATCATCAAGTTCACATTCATAATATGAAGCATCCTCCTTGCGATCTTCTATAAACACAATGACGATTTCTGCGTGTCCTTTTTTTATGTTGAACTGCTCCAGTATAAACATGACGCAATCACACTTCCCCTGGCGACGTCATAATCAGTGAGAAATCGAGTAGCTGTCACTGGTGTTGGGATCACTTTCAGATGTCAGTCATTACGTGATTGAATTGAGTGTGAACTCGCTTGTATCAAACCGCTCTAGCAGGGCGTGGACCACCATTGCGTCGAAGCGCAAACACGTTGCGCAAACAATGGCCCTTTGTTCAAGTGTCAGCAGCAACACACGCTCCACCACGCGCTGCAGTGAGGTCGCGCTTATGTTTTGGCACGGGTCCTTGCCCCACCTATTCTATCCTGGCCGTTTCAACTTTTCAATATGGGGCCGTTAATAACGAGGATCAACAAAATGTGGTGATGGATGGTATTCATCTGGGTTTACACGTAGCAGACAATTCATTCAACGCGATTTTTATTTGTTGAACTGTTGACGTTTTTACTAAATAGTTTGACACAATTTATGCTTTCGTTTCATTACAGAAAGATACGCTGATATCGAATCGCTTTTTCACAATTGTTTTGAAAAAGTTTGGTGCCTTATGTCCCGCTTCAGTGGTGATTTAGTATCGACCGCCGGTTGGTTCAAAGTTGGGCTCGGTCAACTGAAGGAAGAATGTAAAGATAATGATTCCTCCCTGCCATACGTCATTAAGCGTTTCCAACAACTTTTCGTTTAATTTACACTTACTAGGAATATTTTATCATTTTAGCGAGTAAGGTGTCACCAGTTGTGGAGAGGAAGAAAACCAATTCCTCCCCAAGAAGAAAGGACTTTCCATAAGACAAGTGTTATCAAAAAATTACTGTAACATTTACTGAAAAAAAGTTTGCATTTGCAAGTGTTGATTCCTACCAACTCATGTCGTGGTCACCTTGCTATCGCTAGAGTTATATTTATTTTCTCACAAATCTATATAATTCGAAATAATAACTGGCAACGGGATTAAAACTTGAAACAGAAACTTTGTGATTAACTTTTGGAAAAACAAAATACATTAATCTCTAATTCTTTGGCGACGTACAAAATTTGATGCTTTATCTATGTAGAAACATTTTTATATCAGAAAGTAAGCACACGTTTAACTTGCGGAACTAACTCGTTTTCTTATCAGGATTTGGTCGCTCAACCATGACTACTCATCCCTCAACCCACTAATCTACCCCAAATCATTGTTTCCCGTCAAGTGGAAAATATCGGAAAGCGCCACCTACCGACTAGAAGCAACTGAATTTTTTTAATTAATTTTACGAAATAAAAAAATTATTTTTAATAAAATGATTCTTCTCAATGCAATTTGTAGATGGAAGTCAGGAAAAGTAACAATGCACAAAACCTAAGTATTTGAAAAGAAAAAAACAATTATTTATTGCTCACTCTTTCTTTTTAACCATTAAAATTGAATGAATGAATAAACTTTGACTGAACCAAAGCAATGTATTCGTGACACCTTGCTGAATTGAACGAACGCAATTAATATTTAGGTAAGTAATAGTGTTTAATCAAAATCTAAACAAAATCTAAATCAGATTTCAATACAGATTTTATTAAACTACATAAAGATTTTAGGCTATACACTGC
The DNA here is from genome assembly GCA_963680785.1 of Diplosoma virens. Taxonomy (NCBI): domain Eukaryota; kingdom Metazoa; phylum Chordata; class Ascidiacea; order Aplousobranchia; family Didemnidae; genus Diplosoma; species Diplosoma virens. The sequence continues at coordinate 2,843,011 of OY796891.1, forward strand.
ATAAAGAACAGTTGCTTAGCAACCACAAGTAGTCTTTAATACGGCTCTTTTACCTACTCAGCCAAACAACATAGTAACTTTTACAAATACAAAGATTTTTTTTTTTTTGTTATAGTAAGTCACTGTGACCAGTAAAAAGACATAATCAATAATTTTAAAACCTATTCTCAAGGAATACGGTTGTAAAGCTTTAAAATCAGTCGTGTTAATTGAAATATTTGTCATTACCTTGACAATATTTAATCGCAATAATAAAACATTTTTGCGACCCTCGTTGAGGTTTCACTGAATTTGATTAAAATTACATTTTCAGTTTGTTTGAGGAATGTTCGCTCTTCGTTGTTTTTTCACGTTTCCTGCATCTTTCGTGATTTCTTTTATGGTTGCATAACTTTTCTTGAAATTTTTTGCAAATTTCTTTAATTTCTTTCGTGGTTTTATTTAATTTACATAAATTTGTTGATTTGTTCTGACTTGCATCTCATTAATTTCCATTTTGTGTTGCTGCAAAAGTAACGAGCAGTTCTTTCAAAGCAGTTTAGAATTTTATCTATAAATTTATGATAGTAGATTTACCGATATTTTTTTTGTTGATTTATTAATAAATGTATTTCATGTTTCTTTAGCAATCGATCTCAATAAGACACAATGTTCAACACAACGATCAAGAAATATTATTATTTTTCTTCTAATCAATGAACTTGCTGAACGGAACGATGTTGTTTTTATTTTTGTTGATATTAGGAATGCAACTTTATCATTTTAACACACGAAAATCGGTCAATCACTTCTTCAAAAATTTTATTTTATCAATTTAATTTAAAATCTTTATAAAGTTGTACATTGATTTCGGTGTTGCGTGTCTCACGAGCAATCGTCGTTAAATCGTCATCGAAAAGAATTATCACTGATCCATAGAGTTTTTTAACAAAATTATAACATCGTTTTTTCAGATAAATTGTTCGTTTTTTTCTATGTTTTTGTCCGAGAAAAAAACCAGCTGAGTACGTTAGCATTCTGATTTGCAAACAGAAGGACGCGAGTTTCATGCTCAGGGTAACCGGGTGATTCTCGTTAAGTCCTGGGAAATGCAAATTACCACAAATTCTAAATAGAGTCATACTGCTTAACTACGCTCGTGTCTCAGCTGGAAACCAAACGTTACACCAGGGGTCGGCAACCCCTGGCTCGCGTGCCAAATGTGGCACGCGAGCTGATTTTTTATGGCACACCAAGTGATTTTATACTTACCAAATTTCTTACCTGCTGCAGCGTTTTGAGCGTGTTTTTGCTTTGCCAAGCACTATATAACCGTGGTAAGTTTACTATACACTTTATTTATGACGTGTTTCTTGATCCTAAGTTCGTTTTCTTTGAGGTCGCATGCCTTGTAATAATGGTCTTTGTTTGGTAACTATGCTGATTGTCTTATTGCAGTGAGAAGTTCGTAAGGATAGCCTTTGTGTCTCGTGGTGTATTAAATTCAGTATATTGATAAATCTAATATACGTTTAGAATTTAGTTTATGAAATCAGGTTCAATGGCCGCTTGCAAGAGACTTAAATTAGACGTCAGGTCTTTCCAATAATCCTGGACGACAGATTTCGGTTTCGTTTCTCGAGACGACCGAGCTGTGTGTGCGCTCTGCTGTCAAAACATTGTTTGCCGGACATCAAGCATAAAACGACATTTTGAAACGAAGCACGAGAAATCCTTTAAGGACGATGCAGAGAAGATTGAATCGCTAAAAAAGGCGGTATCTCGCTACGAAAAGCAAAGCAGCATTTTCAAGAAAGTGATTTTTGGCGCAAATCGAACAACTGAAAGTAGCTACAAAGCTGCAGAGTGCATTGCTCAACATGGAAAATCATTTACTGACGGAGTATTTATAAAGGAGGCATTTCTCAGTTGTGCCGACGTCTTGTTTGATGATTTACCTAACAAAAGCACCATAATTTCGAGAATCCAGGATATTCATTATACTCTGTTGTTCTTCTGGTAAAAACAGAAAACTTTTTTTGTTAAAAACCTTTTCAGTTTATTAAAAACTAAAAATTAAAAACAAACAGTCAACGTTTCGGGTGCGGTTACAAGCACACTTCGTCAGGACCAAAGCTAAAATGAATGTAAAGTTAAGAAATCAACTAAAATTGTTTTTAAAAAAATTGTTTTTAAATCGTTGTTTTTAAATTTTTAGAATCATATTTCATACAAAAAACTAATTCATCGATAAATGACAAAGAAGGTGTCTATTACAATGAAATATATAATGAATTAAAATAAAACCTGTTTTTGTATTTTATTTACTGTACTTTCAAAATTTAATTGCTGTTTTAAATTGTTCTCTCACGCTTGTTCGATTCCGTGTTGCGCATTTCATTGTTTTTTACACGAAACTTGTTGTTGTTTTTTGAAATAATCATTTAATTCTACGCTTGAGTAATTTCCGCTATGTTTTGGCAACTGTTTTTTAAAAACAATTTTAGTTGATTTCTTAACTTTACATTCATTTTAGCTTTGGTCCTGACGAAGCGTGCTTGTAACCGCACCCGAAACGTTGACTGTTTGTTTTTAATTTTTAGTTTTTAATAAACTGAAAAGGTTTTTAACAAAAAAAAGTTTTCTGTTTTTACCAGAAGAACAACAGAGTATAATGAAGAATACACCTGGTAACAAGAAAAATAGCAAATCCAGGATAATCCTGTTTCTGCCCGGACAATAGAGAGACGCATCACAGACATAGCTAAAGACGTAAATAAGCAGCAAACTATTGCGTTAAAAACTGCGAATGTTTTCAGCGTAGCTGTTAATGAAAGCATAGATATAAACGATAATCCTCGTTTAGCGGTTGTAGCTAGGTATTGCTGTGACGATGAGGTGCATGAAGAGCTGTGCTGCTTGAAACCTACGTCGGCACTACTACAGGAAAAGATATACTTGACACCTTCACTAAGCATTTTGAAGAAAGGGAAATTGATATGAAGAAGATATTCTCGGTATCAACAGACGGTGCACCTGCCATGATAGGACAACACCGTGGATTTGTTAATCTTATTGAGCAAAAAATTAGGCACCCTGTTATGAAGTTGCACTGCATTGTTTATCAAGAAAACCTTTGTGCGAAGATTTCAAATTCAGCTATCAATGATGTAATGTCAACCGTAACGAAAATAGTAAACTTCCTTGTCGCACGCTCTGCTACAACACACAGGCAGTTTCGATCTTTGCTTGAAGAGATGGTGTAGCAAATTTTTTAAAATTTGCTAAAGTTTTTGAAATTTTGTAGAAATTAGTAAATAGTTCTTGAAATTTAGGTTTTTAAATTCTTGTAGAATTGATTTTATCTTATCCTTTTTTCGGTGCCTGTTATGAAAGGCTCTCACCAATAACGCAATCTCGGTGTCTACTAAAAGATAAAATTCTTAATCTTCTTGCTGGATCTGACCTTCGAACCAGCGACAGCAAAAATATAGTCTAGCTAAATCACAGCTCAGACTACCACAATATCTTCTTTATTAAAAAATATGCTCCAATCCACTTAGGAGCCCACAATGGTATACAATCAAAGCAGCAGGTTAAAGCTCAATAGCTTAATTCTTTACAATCACGTAGACAACCAAAGACTTGCGTTCAAAAACTATGACTTCATACAGTTAACAATTTTCCAATTCTAAGTTACCACAACGAATCATCGAATTATTGAATCATAATAATGCTTCCGAGCGAGCCTTATTTATATTATTCGGTCGTAAGTATCTCGAATGTTCTGAAATTATCCAAATCAAAAATAACAACTATTACGTCATAGTCAAAACAGGTCAAGCGGATAGTTCTGGAAGTTACTTCAAGATTCGTGAAATTAAGCAGTGTTGCCATTTTTTTATAACTAAATGTAAAATATTTAAATTGCTTATAAAACCGTTATTTTTTCGGCTATTTGAGCCGGACCAAAGCGAAATCAAAGAGATTTTTTATGAGATTATGAATATACATAGTGTGGGCGATTTTTAAGAACGGAACAGATGGAAAGTTCGTACCGTAATCTGCATCTGCACTGCAGTGTTAGATGGTTAAGTCGCGGTAAGGTTCTCTTAAGGTTTGTCGAATGTCTAGTCGAGATAAAGGCCTTTTTGATAGGACAAGGAAAGGCCTACCCTGAACTGGAAGAAGAAAACTGGCTTGTAAAGCTAATGTTTCTCGTGAATATCACCATGCACCTTAACGAACTTAATCTTCGTCTGCAGGGTCCAGGAAAAACAATGATTGGTTTTTTTGAGGCATGGAAAGGTTTTTTAGCTAAACTGGATGTCTACACACGGGACATTCAAACTGCAACTTTTCGCTACTTTAAACACCTGAAGGCTTTCTCAGTTGATCACCAAGTTAATGGAGCTGAAATTAATATATACATGAGGATTTAACGTCTCAATTTCGCAATAGATTTTAAGATTTTCAGCGTTTCGGTCCATTGTTTTCTTTTCTCATCAATCCCCAGGGCAGCGAAGACTTGGACTTATCTGCATTTGAATGGATGGATATTGAAGACTTCCAGATGCAGCTGATCGATTTCAAAGCATCCTTATTGTGGGCATCGAAATTCGACGACCTGCGGAAATTGCTAGAAACAGCTGAAAACTCACAAACAAGCATTTTAACATGTTGGAAATCTTTGCCAGAAAAATTTGACTGTTGAAGAAAATGGCAATAGCTTTGCTGTCTGTATTTGGATCCACTTATTTGTGTGAACAAATATTTTCACACATGAAGTTTATTCTGAGTTCCCATCGCAGCCGACTTACCGAAGATCATTCAGAGGCATGTGTTCAACTCAAAGTTACCAGATATAGTCCCAATATTACTGAGTTGAGCAAGGAAAAGCAAGGACAAGGATATCATTAAAAATGACTCTTGTGACTGTATTCAGTTTCTTTAGTTTAATAAAATTAATCGACTAAATTTGTCATTTGCTATAAAAATCAGGCAGTGAACAGTGACAGTCAAACACAAAAAATGTTTAACACGCAAGACTATTAAATGTTAAAATTATTCATAAACTGGCACACTGCGTTCAAAAGGTTGCTGACCCCTACGTTACACCCAGATCGGTGTCAGTTGATTGTGTAAAGGAGGAGCAAAAGATCTTTTCCACTAATTGCATTGTATGATTTTCACCTTATTAGGCTTCTATTCTTTATGTAATAACAAGGTCTTATGCAATTTAAGAAAATCTTTATGTAATGTTACAATACCTTTATGCAATTTAAGAAAAATTTTATGTAATGAAACCTCTATAAAAAGATAGCCTTTATGCAACTGTGTAAACATGTAGAATTGAGCCAACATTGGCATTACATGGAATTCGGCTGCGTTGTAATTGATTTGTTAAAGTTTATAAGAAAAATGTTCACTAAAACAGTAAGAAAATTAATTGTTTTTTCGTTTAATAGACTTTTACAAATGAAATGCATTTTGTGTAACAATCATCTTGCTATGCTGACACAATGGACTCGTGGATTTCTAATGTTTACAATCGCTTTAATATGTAAATTCTTGTAATTGGTACTCGATGGAAACATTTGTGGAACAAATTTCGTGACTTGAGATCACAACATAGTGTGCACCATTGACGGATCGTCTGTTGCCTGTCGTCGATTATTAAACTTTTATATTTATTTAAAATATTGGTGCTACTTTAACATGCGATCTCACTCGACGAATGAGATCGTACGTCGGTATAGTTATATGGAAGTGAGGTTGAAGTTAGAGTAGTACTAAAATATTTTAGTTTCATTTTTGATTTTGTCTGTTGCACTTTGAGTAATTTGAAACAATAAATTATCACTGATCTGAGACACTTTATTACTGACAACAAATTAAATCAGGGCTGGGAGCCTGATTACTCTCGCGGGACTCACCTTAAAATCAAAAAATTAGGCCACAATGAATTTTTTGTTGTTTAAGCAAAATGGTGTTTACTCAACAAACCACACTTCATTATCTGGTTCGTCATTTCAAGACCTTTTATTTCTTCTCTAGTATCAAAACAAGTATTTATCCTTCAATGTCGAGTGTAGACCAAAAAACGTTATTCACCCGACGAACAAGATAGGGAAGCGTTGTTTTGTCTAATCACCAGCTTTTTTGGTGTTCCCTTTGATATTAATATTTTTTCTGGTGAGCCTATATTTTTATTATTATACTCTGGTTATTAATAAAGCGAAAAGCACCATTTTGATCAAAGAGATTGATATGTTTCTTCCCAATCTCACATGGGTCGTATGATATATCTTGCGGGCTGTATTTGGCCGGCGGGCCACAGGTTCCCAACGACTGAAGTAAACCCACTATTCAGAAAAAAGCTTGCGTTTCACTGTGTTGTAGGGCGACCTCCTGCGTGTATATTATGTCGTCATTTTAGTTTATGAAGGGAATCAAGCATTTCCGACCGGAAGAAATTTTCGATAATTCAATTAACTGAGGGCAAAGACCCTTCATTGTCCTCGGTTAATTGAAGCCACTTTTCTCGCACACGTCATAAAGAAATAGAAACAAGGAACTAATTGGTCACAGTGTTTCTTTACAAAAAGATTAGTGTTGAAATGACGTTTGATTAGAATAACTCGATTATACATGCTGTTGAGTGTGGAAGGAACTATCTGCCAACTGGCACTTGTATTTACTAAGTGCCATGCTTTATTAGGTCACAATCCAAACTTGATTACTTGCTTGCTATTTAAAACTTCCTCACAGTATTTTTAGATTTGGAATCGTTCTGTCACAAAAATTATTTTCCGGTGTGATAAATTAATCGGATCTGGTCAGATAAATACTGCTCCTAATAGGCAGTAAACCAAATGCGAAATCGAATCATTGAGACGTCATAAAAGCTTCGTTAACGCGCTTCTATTTTTTGTTAAATTATTAGAACAATTTAGAATTCTTTTAAATTATATGAAATTTTACAAAACTTCTTGAAAAAGTTTCTATTCTGATATTATGGCGTCACATGTTGAGCCCGGAGTCCGAGCCCGAGTCCCAGCCCGAGTCCGTATCCCTGTATAAAACTAAGAATTATCCCTTCTATAGAACTTCTATAGAAGAACCCAGCCAGGAATTGTCACAAGTTGCAAACAAATCTAACTGGCAATATTTTTATTCTGTACAGTATTGAACATCAGGGATGGGGCAGGCGGAAAAGCAAGGGGGGCAATTGTTGTCCTGGTTTTTGATTCTTTAAATTTCTCCCTGCCATTTTTAAAAAGGGAGGGGACAGTTGTGCAGATACAGAAGCAATGGGTCAGATTTGCTCAACAGTCGTAGAAAGTTGACCAAAATATCAGATCAATTGAAGGCGAATGCTATTATTTTGGTAATGTTCTGCACCTTAAATTTAGGCGATAGTAGGGATCATGGACTTGATCGAAAGTAGTGAGCTTTTTGTTAGTCTTTATCTAAAATTTGGGACAAAAACGGAGATTTTGGACACTGATTAAAAGTGATTATTTTTTTTAGTCATCTCACTAGTTTTCTTGCTGAAAACGGTTAGGAAACGAAATGGCAACTCTGTAAAAACATTTCCGTAAAACCTTTATATTTTAATATAAAACCTTCTGTAAAAAAAAGGTACCTTTATAAAAATTAAGGAACCTTTTTTAAAGTTTGTCCCCCTGACAAAACGGCTTTTTGGCGCTCCTGCTGAACACTCGCTATTGGAAACAAAGTGACGACCTTGAACGCAACAGAATAAGAAACTTTCTAAAATTTAGATTAGTAAAGAAGTGAACAAAGTATATTTCAACTTCTCTTTCATTTTTCATTCAAGGCTTAACAATTTTTTTCCTTAATAAATATTTACAACAATAATCTGCGAAATCTTTAAATCTTTGATTCTGCATGAAATATAGACGTCGGACTCGCCGGACTCGCTATTTTTCGGCGAATCCGATTCCGAGTTCGAGTCCAGCTATATTCGACCGAATTGATGAATCCTGAGTCCTGAGTCTGAGTGCGAGTCCGCAATCTTGCTACCAACTCATACCATCTGAGTTTAATTCATTTTCTCACAAATCTATATAATTCGAAATAATAACTGGCAACGGGATTAAAACTTGAAACAGAAACTATGTGATTAACTTTTGGAAAAACAAAATACATTAATCTCTAATTCTTTGGCGACGTACAAAATTTGATGCTTTATTTATGTGGAAACATTTTTATATCAGAAAGTAAGCACACGTTCAACTTGCGAAACTAACTCGTTTTCTTATCAGGATTTGGTCGCTCAACCATGACTACTCATCCCTCAACCCACTAATCTACCCCAAATCATTGTTTCCCATCAAGTGGAAAATATTAGAAAGAGACACCTACCGACAAGAAGCAGTTGAATTTTCTTAAATAATTTTACGTGAGATCATACTTTAAAAAAAAGTTTTTACAAAATGATTTTTCTCAATGCAATTTTGCTGATGGAAGTCAGGAAAAATAACAATGCACAAAAGCTAAGTATTTGAAAAGAAAAAAAAAAACAATTATTATCGCTCACTCTTTCTTTTCAACCACTTAATTGAATGAATGAATAAACCTTTACTGAACAACGCAATTAATATTTAGGTGACATTTGTTTATCACGCAACCATTACATGTAGCATTGATTAGCTGAACTGATGAGGCAACACAGTGACGACCAGCAGGCGTGGGAGAAATCTTGATGAAGGTAAACATCAGTAAAACTTTTTCTTCTTATTGCTACTATTAAAAAATAAAATCCATCTCTAATTACACCAACTCGCCTTTTAAAGATTAACGATGCAGATCCCCTCTGAAAATTTCACTCAAAATCGTCTAATTTTAAAAAGCAACTTTCAAAACGCTTTCAAGGTCGCTTTCTGCTCAATAATGTACTTCCCAAATATAATTTTTAACCTCAAATGCTATGTTTCTAAATGTAAAATTTGAAACTCTGCCAATAACACATCTAACGTTGTTTCCTTCAACTGTCCCAACACCGAATGCCTCGCCTCAGTTTTTGTTTTAACCTTTTTAAAATATTCCTGCTTTCTTTAAAGAAAATTAGTCTTCTCTTTAGAATTTATTATATACCCTGGGCCCAACTTTTGTTATATTACAAAACTTGATTATTTTATCCGGTTTTCTGTTACAACGCTTCATATTTGTTTTTAAGTAATCCCGTAAGTATTAATTTTTAATCAAAATCTAAACAAAATCTAAATCAGATTTCAATACAGATTCTATTAAACTACATAAAGATTTTAGGCTATACACTGCATAAACAGTTGCTTAGCAACCACAAGTAGTCTTTAATACGGCTCTTTTACCTACTCAGCCAAACAACATAGCCTAACTTTTACAAATACAAAGACTTTTTTTTTTTTGTTATAGTAAGTCACTGTGACCAGTAAAAAGACATAATCAATAATTTTAAAACCTATTCTCAAGGAATACGGTTGTAAAGCTTTAAAATCAGTCGTGTTGATCGAAATATTTGTCATTACCTTGACAATATTTAATCGCAATAATAAAACATTTTTGCGACCCTCGTTGAGTTTTCATTGGATTTGATTAAAATTACATTTTCAGTTTGTTTGAGGAATGTTCGCTCTTCGTTGTTTTTTCACGTTTCCTGCATCTTTCGTGATTTCTTTTATGGTTGCATAACTTTTCTTGAAATTTTTTGCAAATTTCTTTAATTTCTTTCGTGGTTTTATTTAATTTACATAAATTTGTTGATTTGTTCTGACTTGCATCTCATTAATTTCCATTTTGTGTTGCTGCAAAAGTAACGAGCAGTTCTTTCAAAGCAGTTTAGAATTTTATCTATAAATTTATGATAGTAGATTTACCGATATTTTTTTTGTTGATTTATTAATAAATGTATTTCATGTTTCTTTAGCAATCGATCTCAATAAGACACAATGTTCAACACAACGATCAAGAAATATTATTATTTTTCTTCTAATCAATGAACTTGCTGAACGGAACGATGTTGTTTTTATTTTTGTTGATATTAGGAATGCAACTTTGTCATTTTAACACACGAAAATCGGTCAATCATTTCTTCAAAAATTTTATTTCATCAATTTAATTTAAAATCTTTATAAAGTTGTACATTGATTTCGGTGTTGCGTGTCTCACGAGCAATCGTCGTTAAATCGTCATCGAAAAGAATTATCACTGATCCATAGAGTTTTTTAACAAAATTATAACATCGTTTTTTCAGATAAATTGTTCGTTTTTTTCTATGTTTTTGTCCGAGAAAAAAACCAGCTGAGTACGTTAGCATTCTGATTTGCAAACAGAAGGACGCGAGTTTCATGCTCAGGGTAACCGGGTGATTCTCGTTAAGTCCTGGGAAATGCAAATTACCACAAATTCTAAATAGAGTCATACTGCTTAACTACGCTCGTGTCTCAGCTGGAAACCAAACGTTACACCGGGATCGGTGTCAGTTGATCGTGTGAAGGAGGAGCAAAAGATCTTTTCCACTAATTGCATTGTATGATTTTCACCTTATTAGGCTTCTATTCTTTATGTAATAACAAGGTCTTATGCAATTTAAGAAAATCTTTATGTAATGTTACAATACCTTTATGCAATTTAAGAAAAATTTTATGTAATGAAACCTCTATAAAAAGATAGCCTTTATGCAACTGTGTAAACATGTAGAATTGAGCCAACATTGGCATTACATGGAATTCGGCTGCGTTGTAATTGATTTGTTAAAGTTTATAAGAAAAATGTTCACTAAAACAGTAAGAAAATTAATTGTTTTTTCGTTTAATAGACTTTTACAAATGAAATGCATTTTGTGTAACAATCATCTTGCTATGCTGACACAATGGACTCGTGGATTTCTAATGTTTACAATCGCTTTAATATGTAAATTCTTGTAATTGGTACTCGATGGAAACATTTGTGGAACAAATTTCGTGACTTGAGATCACAACATAGTGTGCACCATTGACGGATCGTCTGTTGCCTGTCGTCGATTATTAAACTTTTATATTTATTTAAAATATTGGTGCTACTTTAACATGCGATCTCACTCGACGAATGAAATCGTACGTCGGTATAGTTATATGGAAGTGAGGTTGAAGTCAGAGTAGTACTAAAATATTTTAGTTTCATTTTAGATTTTGTCTGTTGCACTTTGAGTAATTTGAATCAATAAAGTCGATCTGAGACACTTTATTACTGACATCAAATTAAATCAGGGCTGGGGGCCTGCTTACTCTCGCGGGACTCACCTTAAAATCAAAAAATTAGGCCACAATGAATTTTTTGTTGTTTTATTGCGGGCCGTATGATATATCTTGCGGGCTGTATTTGGCCGGCGGGCCACAGTTTCCCAACGCCTGAAGTAAACCCACTATTCAGAAAAAAGCTTGCGTTTCACTGTGTTGTAGGGCGACCTCCTGCGTGTATATTATGTCGTCATTTTAGTTTATGAAGAGAATCAAGCATTTCCGACCGGAAGAAATTTTCGATAATTCAATTAACTGAGGGCAAAGACCCTTCATTGTCCTCGGTTAATTGAAGCCACTTTTCTCGCACACGTCATAAAGAAATAGAAACAAGGAACTAATTGGTCACAGTGTTTCTTTACAAAAAGATTAGTGTTGAAATGACGTTTGATTAGAATAACTCGATTATACATGCTGTTGAGTGTGGAAGGAACTATCTGCCAACTGGCACTTGTATTTACTAAGTGCCATGCTTTATTAGGTCACAATCCAAACTTGATTACTTGCTTGCTATTTAAAACTTCCTCACAGTATTTTTAGATTTGGAATCGTTCTGTCACAAAAATTATTTTCCGGTGTGATAAATTAATCGGATCTGGTCAGATAAATACTGCTCCTAATAGGCAGTAAACCAAATGCGAAATCGAATCATTGTGACGTCATAAAAGCTTCGTTAACGCGCTTCTATTTTTTGTTAAATTATTAGAACAATTTAGAATTCTTTTAAATTATACGAAATTTTACAAAACTTTTTGAAAAAGTTTCTATTCTGGTATTATGGCGTCATATGTTGAAAATTGCAGTTTTAACGCTTTGCTGTTTGACAGAAAAGTTTGGATCACCTAAAAGGTTTTCATTCAATAAACAATAAAACTTCAATAGAGTTTATTAACTGTTTTCGCTTGCCAAGTACAAGCCCCTTCACGTCGCACTCTATCTCTGGCTGAACTGCAACTTTAAGTTTTGACCCTTGTGAAGGGAGGAGAATTTTCAGTGAACTGACATAATTAATGTTAACCCCGCACTGAACTTAAATCTGGGAAATAATGAGCCGAGTATAGGCATTGTGGTTGTTTGTAGGGATAACTAGAAAGAGTCAATTTGTTAAGCAAAAAGACACAGATTTTTAGTTCCATGTTATTTAGCTCATAAACAATTCTTTTTTACATTTCAGTCAATGTTGAAGCACCCGATGTTGTTCTCTAATCTAAAGATTTAAACTTTTTATAAACAATCCGAATTTAATTATGCTACAATAATTCTTTATAATAAAAAATAAAAGATACAAGGTTATTTAAGGTCTACATTTAAGTTATTACTTTTTAAGACAGTGGTTCTCAATGTTTTTACCGTATTCCTTCCTTGAACGACTTAGATACCCTCGTTTACGTCATTCCTTTAAAAAAGAAATGACAAAAAACATTTGCCAAAATTTTTTTTTGCTAAAAGTTGAAGACTTTTTTTGTTGGTTTTTACTTTTTTTCGAGCTGATTTTTTACGAGCGGGAGGAAAAGCAGGTTCTAGAGCAGGGGTTGGGCAAAGTGCGGCCCGTTAAAAGCATCTAGCGGCTTGCGAGGTGTTTTGAAAAATCAAAGAAAATAAATCAGGAGTGGGCAAAATACGGCCCGTGTGGCCCAATTTTAGGGAAGAAAATCAAGAAATCCGAGACAGATTCAAAGTGAAGATCTTTTTTTAGAGATCACTACATGCTAGGGATGAATGACATTTCAGAATGACCCGTAATTATTAAATTTACCAATGTCAGTTTATGTGCAGCCCGCGAATCATCCCAAAAGCTCCAATGTAGCCCGTGGTTAAAAATTATTCCCCAACCCTGCTTTAGAATTTGTATGTAAAAATTACAATCTTTATTTCAAAACAAAAGATTTTTATAAACTGTCATGATGCAACTAGAAAAAACGTGACAAATTTTGCTCTCAGTAAGTTACTTTGAATCAACTTAGGTTTTATTTGAATCCCTTCCAACAGATTACAAATTCTTCCTCAGAGTGAAGCGGCTTACTTTGAGGAACACCGTTTAAAGGTATTAAAAGTCAAGTTAGAAGCTCCTCTAAGTGTGGCTGCCTCTAGTTACACGTCATGACCAGGAATGGTAATAAACTTTTGGCTAAAAATGATCTCAAAATTATTTGTTCGATGCAGTTTAATGCATTGCTGCATTAAGGAAAACCGGTTCTGGTGCAGGCTATTTTCCGGATCAAATCAGAAAGAATATTACGTCTGGGTTATTTATTCTTATTTGTTGTGTTATTTTTGTTGAATTAAAGGCACGTCTAAATTTAAACAAGAGAAATACCAAGTCATTGTCTTCATGTCTACTTGTTGTGTTGGAATCCCCGGTACTGCATTCTCGAAAGATCCCGTTAAAGATCGATGGGGTTTATTAAACGCTGCTTCCGCGCGCTCTGGCATCGCAGTGACAAGCCATCAAAGAGCAACCTTTATTATTACGAGAACCACTGCTTGTTCGAGATTGAAGCAGCACAAATTGGGAAATGTTAAGATAATATCAAAGCGCATTATTGTGTAATGTTAGATCACAATGCAGTGGAAGGTCGCCGTGAGGTTAGTCACGCACACGCTTGCACGAGATGTTTTTTGCTGCTGGTGAAATGAGGTTTGATTGTAGCTTACCACGGCCACACTGGGCTTGATATGGGCTTCTATCCATGGCTCAAGTATTTAACGTCGCGTAGAAGCGGTTGTTATCGCCGCTGGTGGTCGCCAGCTTCTTGTTTCCATCGCTTGTCTCAACTTATTGCTTGATTTAAACAAACTCATAATGAGTTTGCTTTATTGTTTTAAGTATTCTCTGATATAAATATTGATTCTATTATCGGCGAAACAACTCTTAAATCTTTAATTCGATTTCGTCTAGGAGAAAAAAGAAAGGCTTTAAAAATTTTATTACAATTTCATCTTCTTTTAATTATTTAAATAAAGTTTTATTTTGCTAAATTTATAAACAGCCAAATTCGTGCGACGCGATTTGTTCTGTTGGTTCCATTAAATTTACTAAAATTATTAAACTTTGATTCCAAATAAAAGTAGAGAAATACAAAACACTGGTAACAATTGGTAAAGAAGATATTGAAAAAGCTGCGGACTACAGTGCGACCTAAATTTATCTGAAGGAGTGGTGTAATATAAGATTTTTTGTAAAAAGCCAGCAACGATGTTTATTTTTGAGGGATTTTAAAACTTTTAGGAAGAAAAAAGTTAAAAAAGTTAAAAAAGTCAATTACCAAGTTTAAAACTTAAAGTGCCATTTTTTTACACAATTCAGGAAATTGATTAAGAATTGAGAAATATCGAAAATGTAGTGTGTATAAGAACGGTTATAATTAGATTTTGGTTTCTTATTACTTTACGCGTTTTCTCCCAGACAGTTTGATCTTAAACTGAAACAATGAAAATTCAACAGATTAAAAAATTGTTTCTTCTAAAAATAAACAAGAATAAAAAAAAACGTTTGAATAAGAAGCTGATAAACAGCAGTACTTCCTATATCTTACATCAAAGAGGAAAAGGAAAACGAAGCAACTTCGATTTCATCACAGTCACTTAAAGCTTGTAAGCAAGTCACGTGACTACAGATTCCTTTCCTCCCGATTTGCGTGATTTGATTGACCTCGCTAGATTCTAAAAAAAGTTATCACGTGATACTTGCGCTAAAAAGCTTGTTGGCCGTGAACCAGCATCGCCTATGACTCACTGACCATGCAGTTGCGCCAGCCCTGATATGACCGGTGTCATGGTCGTTATGAAAATTTAGCAACCGAACACCTCGTGATGCTTTAGCACAGGTTTTTCACGTGGTCATGTTGATGTAATAAAGGATTTGAACTTTTGAATCAAAAAACAGAAATTTTCTCATATATTCATGCTGTCCAATCGAAACAACTGATGCAATACGCCGTTGCTGAATCAAAAAAGTTAACGATTCATTAAAACTTATTGGAAAACAATTGTTAGAATAAGCAATTGTTAGATCCCACTAATTACGGACAATTACTCAAAAGCATTTGTTTGACATAAAAGTTTTAATTAAACAATTTTTTTAGTTTTGATTAAATATTTTTTGAATTTATCAACAGCCAGAAATAAAGAATCGTGCATCGTGCAGATCCTTTACCTTCATCCGACACTAATCTAAGCCAGGCTTATCCTCCGGGATTTTCGTAAAACTTCGAACGACTGCTGGTGTGTTTTCAAACAGTCTAGTTTTGATTCTTTCATCGAAAGGTCCTAAATTTGCGCCTCCACTCCCCATCAACTGGAAATATAACTTTATTAATATAAAGTGTTCAATTCCTGCCGCGATGACGTAGCAAGTGTAAGTTCATCAATCGACCTGAGTTCGATTGAAACTTGCGTCATCAAGTCGAGTTATGACGCAAGCAGTTTGCATTCCCTCCCCAATAAAGTGACAGATTCGTCAGTCGACACTTTATTCGAGTGCTTGCCTTTTAATCTGACATGGCACAACGTGTCTAAGTGCGAATGGCCAACATGGTTTTTGATACTGAACAAAGTAAAGAGACTCGCAACACTCGATCTTTCTTTAAAAATAAGCGTAAAGTGCTTCTTCGAAATTGTTAAGAGCGATTTAGAAAGACGCGACATCTCTAAAAAGCACTTCATGCAAATGAGGCAACTGTCCATCCGCTAAGCGATTATAAGTAGAAGCATCCGCTCAGGTTCGAAGTCGAGATTTTGATTCATCGTTTCATGAAACGATTTGAGCCGGGGTAGGTCGGATTCTTCTTGAGTGGTCGCTGATAGCGTTAGTTGTTCGTATTGTTGTTGCGAAATCCAATAAGACTCGCTTCGTAAAATAAACTTAACACGTGTGGTTTCTACTCTGCACCGCAATCATTTTGGTCTCATAAGCAGCTCGGCATAAAGATCAACAAAAGTGTGACTTTTTGACAAGAAAGATAAGGATGGAGAAAATGTGTTTCTTTAAAGATGAGTTCGGGAAATTGCTTTTTAACCGGAAATTATGCTATCAATTAGAAAAGCTACAACGAATAAATATACATAAACTCGAAACCTGAGTATTCAAAAATGTTTTTGATAAAAGTTTATTCTGCCTGACGTTTATCATTAAATCTCTATTTATCTTTCCGACTCCTACAGCAACGTCAAAGGCGTTAAGTTAGAGCAACCATCAAGTGCTTACCCGGCCTGCTTGTAGGGACGCCAAGATATTGCTGTCCGATAATTTAATGTTTTTTAATTAGTTTTTATTTTAATGAAGTTGAGAACGCTACTTATACGGACCAAAAAACAAGCAAAAGTGTTTTTGAATAAAACAAGAAACAAAGGGGACTGGGACTTGAACTCATTCCATGTCAATTATTGAACAGCGTTACGTGTCTTTTGGGCTACTTTTAAAACAAAATCCTCAAAAGTTGTCGCTTGAACAAGTCTAAACGTTTACAGCCTCATCTAAAAACAAGGAAATTGTTAAAAATACATCATGAATTGCTAAGCAATGCTTGTGATTACATGCACGGTGCCAGAGACGCTGGGTGGAAATAGTAGAGTTTGATTTAAATTTTTTAGAAACAATAAAGAGCAGCCTCACCGAATCGATCATAGTGTCGAGTGAAAACACAATCGTGACGGTACAGCGTAATAGTTTCGAGAAGTGGCAAACAGATAAAATTTTATCATTCTTCGAAGTTTGAGTATAAAATTTAACACGATGTTCAAACTTTAACGACGTTCGTTTCGCAGACCATTTCATTATACCTAATTTGAAAGACATTTTTGTCATAACCATATTCTGTTGGCTTTTGCAAGGTCCAGATATGTGCAAACGTTTTTTCTTAGATTATTTTAAGATTTTCATGTTGACTAATGCTAGATTTATGTTGAATTTTGTTATAAAGTTTATTGTTTCAACAAAAATCTCTTTGAAAAGGTTTTGAAAATGTCGACAGCGTTAATCAAGGTTCGAATTGTATTGTTGCGGTCTCTTTGGAAAAAGCATTTTAAATCATTTTTTCCTCTACTCAGAAATTTTTACCAGCCTCTCTAAATCACAGTGATTGAGTTCTTATGAGAAAGAAACTAAAAAAAACAAAACAAATTAAAAATTTTGATTGCTCAGCCGTCACCAAAACCTCAGCAAGTGGTTTGGCCGAATCGTCGTATTTAATAAGTTTGATTCTTACGCTGTTGTCCGTCAAATCAAGAATTAGTTGTTGCTGTGACAAACTTGAGATATCCAATACAATGCTTAAAACGTTTTTTATTTACCCTTTTATTTCTTTTTATTCCTTTATTGATCCTCACCTCTGTCAGACCTGTAGCTTTGCAAGTTTCTTACTTGCGATTATGGATCTATGTTGTGAGAATGAAACCTGCTTATGCCCTGTTATAACTTCATGTTCCGATTACGCATTATTATTTTCGTGTCGAACTTTGAATTGAACGAAATAGGCAGAATTCGTGATTTTACATTGAAATAAAGGTGACCTAGTTATCACGAACGTTTCGGCCCGGGCGAAAAGTTTTTATTTTAAAACGACATTTTTCGGAAAAGTTTTCGCAGAAGTTAAATTTTTTCTGGTTAGTTTTTTTGTCTAAAAGTAGACAACCTTTGATAGAATGATACCAAGAAATTTTTGCGATACTTGACAGCAGAATGAATTTTAATACGTTGTTTAATGGTTTTGGTTAATTTTTCCTACAGCGGCATTCTGACCATTCACGTTGTTTTATCACTAATAAGTAGAAATGCATTTCAAATTAACGTAAATATTCATTACTTTTTTTCCAAGTATTTTTTGCCTGTTTTAAGTCTGGTTTTCGCTGCATTTTTCTATATTTAATTTTGTTTTTTTATAAAAATTGAAATTATAAAAAATTTAAGCAAAATTGATGGACATTTGTTGGCAACCAGCGAGTTATCTAAAAGAAGGTCAATAGGTCACTAGTTAACTTGCGGTTTTAACAGTTAGAATTTTGTGACTTATTTGATTAATACATTCATAGGCGTACCAGCCAAAAAAATTTGGGGGGCAATGAACTTTTGCCGAAATTTTGTGAAAAATCACCAAATCAAGATTTTCTTCCACTTTACAGATAGGACAAAAAATTTGTTTGAGATTCTCGGACGAAGACCAAATTTCGTCCAAAAATCATGGTGTTCTCTAAAAAAAAAGAGTCTGCACCTAAATTTGGTAACCATTTTTTTGCAATTGGTCATTGTCGCTGCCCTAAAATTCTTGGCTTTGCCCAAATTTTTCATATCACTGCCCGAAAAAATCTGGTATTGCCCAAATATTTTCTTGTCACTGCCCGAAAAATTTGAATTTTGCCCAAATTTTGGAAACTTGGTGGGGCAATTGCCCCCTGCCCCCGCCTGGTATGGCTATGAATACATTGAATGAAAAAAACTCTATATCAATGGTTTATCAAATTGATACAGTTTTTGAAACTATGACGTCAGCTTTACAACATCCGCGAGGTGTTCGGTCAAGCCATCTAATTAATTTGACGTCATTATTTATGATGAAAATTCTACTACAAAACTTAAATCAATTTCCAAACTATCTTTAAGGTAAACTTAGTATTGTTACGTAGTTACAATTTTCCGAGCATTTGCTAACGTCATAATTCTACACACGTCCTGATAAAACAACAACAGCTAATTGTTTTTTGCATTAGCGAATGTCAAACATCACAGAGCTGCCATCACGAGCGCAGTTTACTTTTGGTTATTTCCTTTTCAACCTTTTTTTGTGATCAAAGTTTTGTGTCGTGACGTCATCATCACGGCAGTGCTTTCGCAGAAACAAAAAAATCTTGTATAAAAGAGTTTGTTCGTGAGAGACAGCGATCAGTTTAGCGACGGCACGATTAAAACAAGAAGTTTTAAACCAAACAACAAATATTACCAGTGTTTGAAGAAGGAAGATATAATTCAACCTGAATATCAAATCTTTATCTTTTTTAAGTTTAAATAAATTTATTTACAAATTTTTTGTCTTCATCTCATAATTGTAGTCAAATATGGAAATTAGTAGTACGGATGCTTTTTTGGAGGTTTTCTGTGACGTTTTAGTCGAAGAAACTAATGAAGGATTTAAAAACAAAGAAAACGCTATCGGAGATTTTACATCGGAGGATATTACTCAAGATCTTGTTGAAACCAGCCCTTCGCAGGAAACTCTTCCAATGTTTGTGATTTTACAAACACGACAATTTGTGGTTCGAAATGCAAAGATACTTGTTACGTCAGATATGCAACTTCCATCATCGACTATTACCGACGAACATCTAAATAGCGAGGAAGACGATATCTCTATCATGACGTAAGTTTGATGATTTTCGGACATAACAAATTTTTAAGAAACAAAGCTTTGTCCCATTTCGCGACATTCCGATAACCGTTCGATTTTGTACAGATCAAGCAATTCGATCGACAAAGCAGACCCCTCCCGAGAAAACTTAAAAGAAGCAGGGAGCAGCGATTCATTTCCAACGTCTCTTCTCACTCAATCTAGTCTCGTTGACTCCGCCTATTCGTCTGGGGAAGATCTAGACCTCCGGTGGGGGGAAACAAACCTTGATAGGTAAGTTTAGTCTTTACATATTTTGGTTTGTTGTATGTCTAGTCGATCGATTGATGACGTAATAACACTCATATCTTGTCTTTAGCTCAACGAATCCCCCAATCGCGTACGTTCCGGTCAGTTTTGCAAATGCTGTGGTCAAAAAACGAAAGATTCGACTTGGACGTTTCAATAGTGAAGAGGATGGCGATTATTACGTAAGTAAACATGATTTTTGATGTTAAATGACACAAGCTTTGTTTATTAACTAATGTCACGGTTACACCAATATATTGTCTCATCGAAGCTTTCATTTCAGTTTTATCGAACTTCTCCTTCGCCAAAGTCAAGCTCCTTGAAAAATCTTTTTCAAATCCTCAAGCGACAAGACTCGAAACTTTCACTAAATGGCGAAAAGGTAATTGAAGCAATCGATTGTATAGATTTATAGAGTTAGCACGATTTGTTTTTCGTACCCTAGTGTTGCGTTTAATCTCAGGAAACTAATCTTCTCTTAATCCAAAAGTGTAAGTTGATATTTCGCTGATTTTCTGTGATTGAGCTGATTGTGTACAGATTATTTGATCCGGTACATTTTTGTAGTGACATGTGAACGGAAAAAATGAACCACGTCGACCACGTAATTTTTATAAAAAATTTAATAGAATAATTTTCTTTTATGTAGGAACTCAGCCGCCCAAGAAGAGGAGAAAAGTTTCTTCCCAGCAGCTTACGTTCCTCCCTTAAACGGATGCTGGCGAAACTCCGTCTACGAACCGTTCCGCGTAAAGAACGGAGCGGACTTTGGATCCGGTCCTGGTCAGTTCCCAACAATCTCGATCGCCTATCAACTTCCGGTTATTCTTTGTTTCAAGGACATTGATTAAAAGAAAGTTATTTACGTTGAAGAAAACCGGAAGTGCTATAAAAAATTGTTTCTGTTTTTACTATGCAATTTATGATTATTTATGGTGCAGTTTTTATTTATTTGACAATAAAATTTCGAAATTATTCTATTCTTTTTTTATTTTTATCTTTATCTTTCTGACGCGCAGGAAAACCTTTGAGGCGTTATGTTTAGAGCAGGGCTGCGAACTCGAAGCATTTTTAATCGAGTTCGAGTTCGAGTTCACAAAAATTTGCAAGTCCGAGTTCGAGTTCGAGTTCTTTAAATTTCAATTTTTCGAGTTCCAGTTCGAGTTCGAGTTCACAAAATAGAGTTGAAAAAATACAGTCGGAATAGAGTTAAGAGAATAATTCAACCGCGAAAAATTGAGCACATGTTAAAAATGCTTTGTCATCAATGTTACCAATTTTAATCTATTATTAAACAAAATAAAAGAGGATAACAAATTATAATTTGGCACCAACGCTGAGAAATGTTATAGTTAAATTTACTCATTAAATGAACTCAAACATCACAAACTTTTTTCAAGTTCGAGTTCAAGTTCGAGTTCAGAAATTTTTATTTTTCGTGTTCGAGTTCGAGTTCGGTCAAAATTGCCGAGTTCTTCGAGTTCGAGTTCGAGTTCGCAGCCCTGGTTTAGAGCAAACGTCAAGTGACTACTTCGCTCTGTTTTCTGAGATGCCAAAATTTTGATGTCTTGTATAAATTTGGTAGGCTATTTCTGTTTTAAGGAGGATATATGACTAAAATTTAAAGCTAAAGAGAGTTAAGACTGCCAAGGAGAGGAAAGTGCTATAAAGTGTTTTTCCCAAGGACACAACAGAAAAACGAGAGTAGGATTTCAAATGCAACCGAGTTGATCTCATTCGCTATCAATTCGTCTTTCTTGACCACCAGGCCAATTTTGTTGGACCGTTATCAATGTGTTTATTTCATTGTCTAGTGTTCACCAATCTGCGCTAACTCAAGCGGTTTAACAATGGTGAGAATAAAATGAAAGCCCACAATTTGTTTTGAATGCCTGCAGAATAGATAAGTGGAAGAAAACTTGCTCGCAGTCAACATGTTTATTTCTTAAAGTCAAAAAAAAAAACAATTGCGGATTTCAAATCTTTGCGTTTATTGGTAACACCGATGTAAGAGACAAATTTAACTTACTCCAATTGCCTCCAATCATAATTACTTCTTTTTGACATGATTAGCTTAGAAACGAAATCTTAGTTAGAGTTTAAATTATCATCATCATCTTCTTTATTTACACTTTTAATTTACAAGGCAACGTCCGAGGCGTTATGCTTTGAGCAATTGTAAAGCGATAACCCCAACCTGTTTTTGGAGATGGCAAAATATTGCTCCCCGCTGAAAATTTTATATTTTTTATACTTCAATTAGCCCATATTGTTAAGTTTGCTACGTGTATCGTCAGTAGCCGCGGTCTATTTTCTTATCAGTCTATGGCTGTCGTTATTAACTTACCTTAGTTAAATCTATATCTTACTTAATCTTTAAAAATATGAGAAAAAATTTATTGGCAAGGTCTAAGTGAAGGCAATTAGAACAAGCACAGCTAAATAAAACCAATTTTTAAAATATTCAATGACTACGCTACCGACCACGTGCATTACAAACTTAAACCAAAAACTTAAAAACCAGAAAAAATTTAACACAGTTAGATGCACATGGATCAAGTGATCAATGTTGCCATTATATAAAAATGAAATTGCGTTTCTACCACATATGACTAAATTAAATTTAGATCTGCTTGTTGAAACCGTCAAGCAGAGAAAAATGTCAAACCCAGTGGTAGGCCATGGCGCTGTTTTTAGTGGGGCACAGAGCATAAATCAGATTGAAAGCAATATGAGACTTGTATAAAGATGACATCATGATCGAGAAATCGGAAACAAAATTTAAGTAAAGACCTTTTTTTAAAGATCACTATGTTTTGGGACGAAAACTGAGAAATCGCAGACAAATTCCAAGTACAGACTTTATTTTTTAGAGATTACTAGATTTTTGCGACGAAAATTATATTCTGTTCACCAAAGTGGGTCGTTAAGTTACCTTGGGTTCAAAAATGGGCCACGGTATGAAAAAGGTTGAAAATCACTGCCTTAAAGTATAATATTTTTACCAAGAACACTGCAGAATGACGAGAATAGATACTGAACCAGATAACGCTGTTTATGTTCGCCATCAATACAGAGTTTCCATCAACAAGAATATTGGGAAAGACACTTAATGGCACTTTACCCTACTTGGTGATCTTGGTAGCCAGTTTTAAATTTTAGTAATATTTATTAAATTTCAAGCGGACAGCAATATCTTGGCATCTTTGGAAACAGGTCGGGGTAATTGCTTACCTTACATATTATTAGCCTCCATCGCTTTTTTGCTAGTCAGGAGAATAAAGATAAAGATAAAATAAAAGTGAAATAAAGTTGCAACAACCGAGCAGATGCTTTAAAATTTTGTCTAGTTGAAATTTCTGTCGTCGAGTTTTTTTATTTATTTATTTCATCTCTATATTTATCCTCCTGACTCGCAGGAAAGCGACGGACGTATAGATAGAGCAAGCAATTACCCCGACCTGCTTCCGGCGATGCCAAGATATTGCTGTCCGCTTGCAATTAAATAGAGATATGACTTTAATTTAGAACTGCTGGCCAAGACCACTAAGCAGGGGAAAGTACGATAAATTGTCTTTCCCAAGAACACAACAGAATGGTGTGAGTAGGTTCTGAACCAGGACCATGTCGATTACAATCCGAACGCTTTAACCACTCGACCACGCTGCCGACCATCAAAAGTCAAATGTCGTTTTGAATCAAAAGCTAAAAAACGATTTGTCTTCGCATTTTAAATAAAAACTAAAAAAGGTCTGCAATATAAATCAAAAAGCTGGTTTGTTCCTGGAAAAGTCAACTGATAAAAGTATCACTACAAAGCTTCAGGCCTGTTAGCTTGGTGCATGCGTCTGTGCCGTAACGCCGCTACTGGGTGCGGAAACGCATTGAAAACATTATTAAAAATTATAGACAAAAATTAGCATTTATATAAGTTTACTGAACATAGTTATACCTTATAATTTCGACTGTTTATTTAAGCTATCATGCAAAAAAAAAGCTATTTGTAAAAATGAATTTCCATAGGTACAAAGCAGAACTAGGGGTAAAGCTAGACTATGCTGTTCAAGATCCCCATCAAGACAATTTTTATGTGAACATGTTGAAGTAATTTTGTACAATAAGACTTTTTTTGTCAGTGCCACAGGTAAGTATAACTCTGATCATATCTATCTACAAAATTGGTGCTTTAAATTCAGTATTTATATATTTTTCAACACTAAAATTCACAATATTTAACATAGAATAGTTGAACAAAACTTTATTGCTGCCAGTCTCAGAATTAACTTTTTGTTGTATTTTTATAGCACTAAAAATTGAGAGAGTTTTTAACCTTAAAATTTCAATTTTTTTAAAGCACTTGTCTATTGTGTTTTAGTCTAATACACAATAATTACAGGCTTTTTTATGTTGCCAGTAAAAATTGCACCACCAACTCAGCAATATGAGTAGTAGTTTACAGGAAATAATCAATAGTAAAGGAACTATTTTTTGTTAAAATAGACATCAACAACAAAGAAATCTTGCTGATTTTTTATGCTCAACTGTTTTCAAGCAAATTTTTAACTAATTAACATTTTCCTTGTGTTGCAGAAGCTATACTAAATTAATTGTGGCAATAATGTGATTAGAAACACTTTGCATGATATATGAGGTTTTTTATGTGATAACTACAAGTTTTAAAGGGTAATTTTCTTTACTTGCTCCAATTTTTGCACATTGCTTTAAGTTTTACAACATGTGAAAAATAGAACACTTTATATTATGATACTAAGTTTGCTGCAGTATAGCTGTATGGTATTTATCCAATCAGTTGTTAGACTTTTCTTGTGCACCTTTAAATTAAAGTGAAAAATTATTTTTATTTTAAATCACTTACATAAAAATATTATAAAATATTTTTATAGGCCTTTGATTTGAAACATATTGGAAATAAAAGTTTATTTCAAAGTATTATGGACATTAAAAAAAGTGAAGCTGAACAAATTCTCAAACATGAAGATACAACAGATCCAGTCTATGCCATTGAATCAAACGATAACATGAAGAACAAAGTAGCTACTGAAAGAAATAATTCTTTTTGTATGAATAGTGAAGCACAAGACATTGTTCATGACAGCAATCAAATAAAAAATAATACAAGTAATGATGTTGAAAACAATCAAGAAACTGTAGTTGATGATATTCAATCTGGAACATCAAAAACTAGTATTAACTTGCCTTCTATATTTAGCTCATCATTGAAAAGTTTAAAAAGCTTCACTAAGCTTTCAACAGCATCAGATTCTACTTTAAACTCATCTAGTGGTAAGACAGCAAAATTTTTTGTGGTGACTTTCTAAAAACAGTTTCAGTACTTAATAATTTTTTAACAGAATTTTCTTTTTGGAACTTTGCTTTCATATTTTTATGTTTATATATGATATTGTAATATTGAAATATGTTTAATTAACATTAAATTTTTCTACTACAAAAAACTTTAAAAAAATAAATAACCACTATTGTATAGATTCTCCAGGCAGATCAAATCATAAGACAAAAGACTGCTACCATATACTGCTTAATACAAGATATCTGCTTAATACAAGTAGATATCTAAACCAAGACCATGTCTATTACAATCACAGTCCTCACAATCACCACTTGACCATGCCACCAACAAGTGCTTGTTAGTTGTGGAAGGCCAGCAAATTAAAAGAATGAATACTTCTAAATATTAGGTTGTTCAGAGAATAACTGCTGTTTCAGGTGAATGTTTTAAATTCTGAGTTCAGAGTAGGCAATATTAATTCAGAGCAGGCAACAGCATTTATACAAAGTATTAATAATGTTGCTTAAAAAGTTTAATATACAGTTATACAGTAAAACATTACAAAGTCATTTATATATATTATTCATTTTAAATCTATAAACTGATCAGTAAATCTTCTTTTCTTGCTTGAAACAGTGATTAAATTTTTATGCTTGTGAAAATGGCTGGGGGTCCTATTATTATTTTACTTTTGACTGTATTTTAAGTATGTGTGACTACATACATGTTTATATACACATAATTATTTTTTCTTGAACGATAACTTACTAGCCTGTAAGAAACATAAACTTTTAACACCTTTTCATGAAATTTAGAGATACAGAAACACTGGATGAAAGTTTAAATTTAAGATATTTGAATAAATTATACATGATTTTTTGATTACAAAAAGTAATAAACCTATCTAAAAAGATGCTTTGTCAAACTCACACATGTAGTCATTGTTTTGAAACTTTTATTTTGTTATTTTTAAGTTTTATGACATGCTATATAAGCAATATTTAGACATGCCAAAATAAATTTTTTTTAATTTAGGGGGGTCAAATGTACCCCCATATTAACCCTTAACAGTTGAGTCACATTAATAAAACTCTCTCTACAACTTTATAAAGAAATACTCTTTCAATGGTAAAAAATCTTTTCTGTGAATACGTGCCCACAGGGGTATTTTTATGCCAGAAGATGGTGCTATTTTGTAATTTTCGCATTTTGTCTATATCTTAAGTTGAAATAACTTTTACAACAATGCAGTATTTTTACTCAAACTTTAATAAGTTGTAGTGTAATAGGCAACTATCATTCATAGTTAACTTGGCTTTCTTACTACTTTTTGCTCAAAAGTTACAGGCATTTAAAATTGATCCAAATTATATTTTTGCATAAAAAAGTAGCAACTTTGGCAGTTCATAAACTCCCCACAATGCAAGATTACTATTTTGTCACATGAGATATATGAAGCATACCAAAAGTTGAACACATACATGAAAAATTAGCTTTCTGTGATTTTTGAAACTGGAGATATGCATCTGTAAAAGTGCTACCAAATAACCAAGTGCCAGCTTTCATAGGGGGTATCTGAAACTTTGAAGTATTGTAATTTTACCTATTACGCTAAGATTTTAAAGACCTGCCTTAATCATGCTAAACAACATTTTGAAAAAGTTTGAGAAAATTTGGAGAGGGTCAAACTGGGACCTCTAGGACATTTGACATAAATGACCCTATAACTAAGGTATAAAACCCCCTATAAACACTAAGGCAGGGAGAAAATTAGCAAACAAATATTTATTGTGTTATTTTAATAGTTCATTGTTTTTCAATGATATTTTTCACATTAATTTTTTTGTCCAAGCAAAAAAGTAATGTACTTGTAATTTAACCAAACATTTAAAATTATTATCTTGAAACTATTTCTAAAAATTCCCTCTTGCTCTTATATGAGTTACTATCAAGTAATTGAATTTTCAACGAATCAGTTTTATTATTTTTAGTGAATAAGAAGTAATTATCCTGTGTGGTCAGTATATGTTCTCTCAAGCTATGATTTCTGCCTAGAACAGTTTGATTAATCTGGATAATGTGTGTGCATTCATGCACGCAACCTGTCCTCTTGTGGATATGAATAATTTATTTTTATTGATCAGTGCAGCTGTGCAGCAAGAGTAAAAGATTATTGATTTCAATGCATTTAGACAAAGCACATGTTGTTTAAACTGAGCAGTTTATGTTAGTTTTTAACTTGTATTTATAATGTGTAAACTGTAAAAAAGTAGTATAGATTTAGTTATGCCATCAATCAAGAAATCTTGTAGTTATCCAAGTAAGCATCATCCATACTTTTTAAAAGAACATAACCAAAGCAATGAAAAAGAAAATAACAATTTGAAAATCAAATGTAGATACTCAAAATCTTGCAAAAGTAATTTTTATTCAAAGTTAACACCTCAGATTCAGGAAGAATCGATTGGCTTGAAGTTTTCATTTTGTGGAGTTTCATCAAACCCAGATGATGTGTTAGAAGAGTGCAATTCAGTAAACTGTTTCGGTTTGTTAATAGAATCTGATAATTGTCATGCTTCTAACACTGATCATTCAACTTCATCTCCTATTGCTGTTCCTATGAGAGAATGTCAAAAACGAAAGTTATGTTTTCACTGCAGTGGTGGATATCTCTTTGACAAGTATATGAAGCGATTTCAATCAAAGTGCATATATAGTGAAACTGTTGAT
Organism: Diplosoma virens; assembly: GCA_963680785.1. Taxonomy (NCBI): domain Eukaryota; kingdom Metazoa; phylum Chordata; class Ascidiacea; order Aplousobranchia; family Didemnidae; genus Diplosoma; species Diplosoma virens. The sequence continues at coordinate 2,870,940 of OY796891.1, forward strand.
GAGATGACTGCTAGCAAGTTTGATCAAGAACAAAAAGAGAAGCTGCTAAAAGTAAATTTACGAAGTAACAGAGAAGATATTGTTTACAGCCAGCCTGATACTGGAAGGTTTTGCCCATCACTTCCACAAATAAATGATGCGTTTGAAAATGATAATCTCTATTATCTATTATATCAACCAACTCAAAGATTCTGCCCCCATGACAATTTGCAGTTATGTAAAGATTGGGCTGATGATAACTTTTCTTCTGTTTTTCCATCGTCCCCACCGCCGTTCTGGGGTGATGCAAGAGTAGGCAATTGGAAGGACCAGGATATTTCGCCAATACCCAGTAGAACAGATATTGATGAGGTAGCATGTCGATATAGTGACAGCAATAGCGAGTCACTTAAAGCCTTAGAAACTTTATATCTTTGCAACTTTCGTGTTGTTACTGACGGGGAGTGGCTGTGTCTAAGAGAAATCACAGATGAATGTGTGCCGTCAAATGTATTAGTCAATGATGATCTTTCAGGTTTGCAATTTATATTTCAGCTGTTAAAAAAAAGAAATGTTCTGTACTTGATTTCTACACATTTTTTAAACGTTACTGAGTTGTTGTTTAACGTTTATAAAATATTTTATTGCTTATTCCTTTTTATTCCGCTGACTTGTAGAAAAACGTTGAAGGCGCTATACTTAAGGCGACCGAGAAGCAATTAGCCCTACCCACTTGAGATGAGTCATTGACATTTGTGATACTGTTACTGACATAGAGTTGCTGAAATTTTTTGGCTAAACATTACATTTTTGTTTTCATTTGGTCAATTTACGCTTCTTAATTTTGTTATATTTGAGTTTAGATAACATTGATTCAACTGTTAGCATTGATTCAACTGCAGACGCAATCGCAACAAAGAATTTGCATGAAATGAGTGTTGAAAGAAAAAATCTTTTAAGTACGTTCTTGATACTTCTAGCTTAGATTGCATAATTAATCCTTTAAAGTTCTTATAAAACATTTTAAATATTCGATTATTGAAATTTTGAGCGTGATCATAGCCGTATGGAAAGAGGGCGGCAATTGCACCTCCAAGACGCAAAAAATTCTGGGCATAATCAGAATTTTTCAGGCAGCAACAAAGGAATATTTGGAAAAAATCTAATTTTTTCGAGTACAGAGAATAAAGTATTTGGGAAAGATAAAGTTACCTAATTTAGAATGATCCAGATCAGTGAGCAAAAACAACTAAAATTTGATGTGAAGACCTTTTATATTTTAGTCTTTTTGTCCAGAGCTGCGGAGTTGAAAGATTTAAGATCCGATTCTTAGAACTTATAAGATGCCGACTCCGACTACAACTTCTAGAATTTCAAGGATTCCGACTCCGACTCTCTACACCGACTCTCCAATAAGGACAATAGCATTATGCATAGGCATACAATATTTCAAATGGGGCAAACCGGGACGCTCGTTAGTAGAAAAAAATTCGTCCCTAAAAAAAAGGTCATCACTTTGAATTGGACTCGGATTTCATGTTTTCGACCCAAAAAACAAGTATTCTCTGGAAAAAAAGTCTTCACTTAGTATCTGTCCTTAATTTCTTTCATTTCGTCCCAAAAAAGGAGTGTCTCTAAAAAAAAGAATTGGACATCAGGAGTCGGATAAAATATTTCGACTCCATGCGACTCTGACTCCGCAACCCTGTTTTTGTCTCCACTTAATTTTGGTCTTCACTAGTTTATTTAGACGAAAATGGAAAAATATTACAAAGATTTAAAGAGAAGACTTTTTTTGATCTTCGGTAATATTTTCTGCTTTTAATTAACCACAAAACCTGAGAAAGACAAAAAAGTATTTACTCTAAATCTATGCTACATGCTGCATCTCCGTGAATTGCTGCAAGATCGTAGTGCGGGCAACGTCAAAAAAATTTGGTTGAATATGTATTGCCCCCCCTCGAATTTTTGGGTTGGTACGGCTATGAGCTTGATTATCTTACAGAAACCCGATTGGCAATGGAATACAGGTTCCAATTGTTGTACAGCGGTGCAGCTCCTCTGGCTGACTGCCCGGCCGGCTTGCCATCACTGTAATGACCGAGTGATTTGTCTAAACAACGCTTGTTTCAGACATGGCCAAGTTGAGCGTCAAAGGGTTGATAGGGGCGTCGCTTTCAGCTGGACATACCCTCGACAGTGATCACCACCAGCTGGAACAGTTCTTCATTTTAGTCGAATACGTCATGCGACATGGGCTAAAAAGTAAGTATCGTTCGCGCGCTACGACCAAGAAAGTCGCGTTGAATTTTATTGGGGTTGCGACGATGCCAACGACATCTTTTTTGATTTGTTTTTGGAAGAGGTGAATTAGCTCTGAAACAAAATTTTATTTTCAGCGCCAAAAACCTTTTTTCTTCAAAATAAATATTTTTGGCCGCCACTTGAAGCGATTGAGAAGCTGTATCCTGATGCTTGTGAAATTACCAACAGTGTCCGAGAGCTCCCCGGGGTGAAGTGAGTTATTTCTGAGTAAACTTTTAAATTTTTAGTTGGTTACGAAATGCTGAGTTTGCAAAACTATGTCGTTTTTGTGTTGCAGGACCCATTTGGGGAGGGGCAGGGCTTGGATTAGGCTTGCGGTCATGCAGAAAAAATTGGCCGATTACTTTAAAGTGCTCGTTGAAAACAGACCCACCTTAAGGTAGGACTTTGCACTGGTCATACTGACCCTCACTGTCGATGCTTTTTCATAGTGAGTGGTACGAGGATGGGGCGCTGATGATGAACGAGGAAGCGGTCGTCCTACTTGGCCACTTGGTGGGGTTGAACTGTATCGATGCAAACCTCTGTATGAAGGGTGACGACTTGGACAACCAGGTGACGAGTCGATCCAGAGTAGGAATATCAAGTCTCGGAGCTGACCAAATTGTCGTATAGCATAGTCGCTGTTTCTGTGGTGTAAGAAGTGGATTCTCCTTGCTCTCGCGCATCGCTTTATATTTCGTTTTTCAATGATATATAATTTGCTTGCGTTTATCTGCGACTCGGTGATGTCATAGTTCATTTGCTGCGCTTTGACGCCCGTTGTATCATCCAGGTCAGTGTAATCGACTACACCTTGTATATGAAGGACAGCAACCATTACATGAACCAGTGTGAGAACGACGGCACTGACGCGGAGCCAGCCATGCAGAATATTTCGTTTTTCAATGATATATAATTTGCTTGCGTTTATCTGCGACTCGGTGATGTCATAGTTCATTTGCTGCGCTTTGACGCCCGTTGTATCATCCAGGTCAGTGTAATCGACTACACCTTGTATATGAAGGACAGCAACCATTACATGAACCAGTGTGAGAACGACGGCACTGACGCGGAGCCAGCCATGCAGAAATTGGTCGATCAAAAAAATTACCTGGAAGAGCGGAACAGGTAGGTGCTTCCCCCATAGTGTTTTGATTGGCTCGGATCGAACACGTGTTGAAAAACTTGTGATTGCCGGCGCTTCCGCTTTTTGCAGATAGCTGAATTTAACTTTTTGTAATGGCAACACTAACCACGTGACGTTCAGGCATCTTGAGACCGTGTCGAGCGGGCTGCAGAGAAAGGTCGAAGTGCTCACTCACTCCAACCAGCAGCTGGCGGCAGAGGTACAGGCCCTCAAGATTCAAGTGGAAGTGTTGAGGGAGGACAAAGATCGGGCGGTCAGCGAGAAGCAGGACCTCGCTGCTGACCATCAGCGGAGTCTCGAGGTGAGCAGAGATGTCGCTCCGGGATCTGTCTTGGACTACCGATCCAGAGTTGATGTTGAGTCCACTCCAAGCGAGCCGTGTGTTTACGGGGTCATCTTGATGATGTCGAATCGATACAAGTGCTCCATCTATGCAATTGTTAATTGATACTTGTGCTTTATTCAGGATCGGGAGAAGGATCTGGATTCCGAGCGAGAGACTCTCCGCCGATCCAAGGCTGACGTAGACGAGATGTACGCTCAGGTCCAGCTGCAGTTGAAGCAAGAAAGCGGGACCCGCGCGGTCAGTTGGGTGGTCACTCTGGCTTCGTCCAGATTTGAACCGGGTGTTTTAGGATCTGGAGAAAGAGCTGGAAGTTCAGAAGTCAATAAAAGATGAGCTGGAAATGGCGATGAAGTTGCTGGAAAAGGATATCTACGTGAAACAAGATGGCCTGATCACTCTCAGAGAACAACTCGATAAAGTTAAATCGATCAATGTCGACATCTACCAGAAGTTGCAGGTGAATTGGCTGCTTAGTTGGTGGCGCTGTTAGGTTTTTTAATTCGTGCATACAGAACCGACTATTTGTTTTTAATTAAGTTAGCTTTTAGGATAAATTTTGTGCCTACAAAGTTCATCTGATAACTTTATTTAAAGGCTAAGACCGAGTTGGAAGAAAAGAAAAACAAAGTTATTGAAAAGTTGCAAAAAGAAGCTGAAGAATTTGCTGCGAAGGTTAAACGGCTTGAATCACAGTAAGTTACTTCACTGTCGATATGCAGATGTGTTCTGGCTCAAACGTTTCATCGTTTGTTTTTTGTTTTTTTTTTTTTGTATAGAATTTCCACGAAACACGATGTAGTGGAGAAGCATAGAATTAACTTGAGTTCAATTTGACTGTTGTTGTTGTTGTTGTTGTTGTTGTTGTTGTTGTTGTTTGTGTTGCGCTGAGTTGTTTGGGTGTGTGCCCGCTCTCTGGGTTCATGTTGAGTGTTTCATCGCAGTATTGCCCGTGTGTTCAAGCTTGGTGTGTTTCTCTTTATGTGCAAAGACACTGCCGGTGTTCACTTTATTGTTGCTTATTCAAATTGTTTTACTAGTTTGCGTGATTTGTCAAAGCGAGCTTGTTTTGCGATGTAGCCATAGCGCCATCTTTTGGTTGTGCAATTAAACGTTCTTCAATTTTTGGGAAATTTGTCAGAGAAAGAATTCATGTAGCAGTGCCCTGCATTAAATGCGACATCTTGGAATTGCACTTTGTAGAGCACGTCAAGTTGACACGTCAGTTTTGCCAGGGCAGAAGTTAGTCGTGATCGAGAGAGAATCGTGATCAAATTTTTTTTCTCTATAAAGCGCGAGACCGGATATTGCCAGAAGTTTAGCACTGCCCACTCAGAGTTGTTGGTATTTCCTCTAACAGATTAAAGACATCGAAGGATAAGATAGACGAAGCTCGAGATCAGGCCGATCGCTGCAATCACCTCCTCGACGATTCGGAGAAGAAAAGGTGAGGATTTTTATCATTTTGTTGGCATCAATCTGACTCATCGCTTGATCAGGTCGGCTCTTTTGACCAACCTCCAGATAGAGCGGGAGTGGAGACAGGCACTACAAGGAGAGAACGAAAAGCATCTCCAACAGATCACCTTGCAGAAGGAGAAGATTGAGATGCTTTCCTCGCTCAAGGAGGAGCTGGAGCAAGTCCGAATAGATCGGGATGATCTGGTGCAAACCTGCCACGAACAGGAGCTTACGATATCGGATCTTGCTGGGCACCTTGGGCAGTGAGTATCGGTCAAACCACACTGTGTCATCATTCGGTGCAAAAATTTGTTTTGTGATCAGATAGAAAATAAATTTTTTGCAGATCCAAGCAGGTACTTGGCGATTTAAAGGAGGTCCACAAATCTATGACCGGAAACACGTGGGAAAAAGATGAAGAAGTGAAGTCGTGTTCACAATGTCAGAAGCCTTTCAACATCTCGAGGAGAAAGGTCAGTTTTTGCGACGAGATTATGTGATCATGCTCTTATTGATCTTTAATTTTTCGACTCTATTTACAGCATCACTGCCGCAACTGTGGCCAGATATTCTGCAACTCCTGCAGCGACAACACGATGCCACTTGCCTCCTCTGCAAAGCCGGTCCGAGTGTGCGACACTTGCCATACTACGCTGCTGCAGCGCTTCTCAGTCGGCACCTAGATTTTATCTGTCCACTGCTTTTATTCTGCGATATGCGACCTCCCAGTGTTTTCACTTTGCAATTTTTTTTAATCCTAGAAATGTTTTGGTGCGTTTTTTCACTTGAACGTAGCATCAGCCGACTATACGAGCTAAAGAATCTTGATTATTCACTTTCCGATTGTGATCCTTTTGTTAATCCACTTCTTGTTATAGCCTGCCTGCCAACATGCCTAGTCATCATCGCCAATTTGAATCAAAACTTGTAGCTCTTGGTAACACTCCGTTCAAACAAAGGTGGGCTACTGACTCCAGCATTCAACTTATATTGTCACTTCAATGTTGCAACTGGAGCCTTGAAAGAAATGAAAACAGCAATGCAGGTTGAGCTGAGTTACCGTCTCCAGCAAGCGAATACAATGTGCTTTTTTTGATTTGAGTCAAACTTGTGCAATAAATAAAAACTATTGTGTTGATCTGCAGTTCACCGCAATTGAGAAAATGAGGTTTCAAAAAGCTTTCAAATAAGCATTCTGTGAAAAGTCCACATACTGGTTCCTAATCGCTCGACCTCGGCCGCCAATTTTACAACCTGTATGCTTCACCATCAGCAAAGAGTTTATCTTTAATCCGTGCTGAAAATTTTTTAGCGCAAAAACAAAATAAAAGAAACAATAATCTTGAGCTTTTTGCGCACGCCAAACAACAAAACTAGGTAAATACAAGATTTAGATTGAGAGTTTTGACAAAAATCTTGTTTAACTGACAGATGTATTGAGAATTTTAACTTTAACAAAAATCTTGCAGGCAAATAGTTTCTTTGACTACATGTAAGGAAAAACTAAAAATTATCCCGCAACTTTTTTTAATTGACTATTTTTTTCAGCGGACTTGATGTAGTTAGAAAATTTTACCCAATTTCACAAAAGTGTACATATTGTCCTATGCTAAATCCGCAATTTGTCGTCGTCGTTTGAAAGGGCATCCACTATATCTCAGATACAAACAGGACTCGGAAGCGCAGATGCCAAGTCCGGTAAGGTTGTTTAAAAGATTTTGCGCAGCTGGCACGAATAGGCCTCTTGATCTTAGTCTCCCATGGCAAGCATCAGAGGACCCACTTAAAAGATTATACAAGATATAATCAGGGTTCAGAGATCCATGGTGGGCCAAGGAAAGTGTCGCTCCTATTCGGTAAAGCTCAGCTGGATGAATGCCTGAAAGTATGAATAAGTGGTCCGTTGGAGTGGGACGCAGACATCCAGTGACTGCGCAAGGCATCATTCAGAGCACTGTCTATGAGGCGAATATGAGCACTGCAACACCAGACTATTGCGCAGTACTCAACTGTTGAGTAAACCAAAGATAAGGAAGCTTTGCTTGTTGTGCTTTGGCACCAGCACCTCATCCTAAGCCTACAAATCGCCTTAGCAGTGTGATGCGCGAGGATAGTTTTTTTGCCCCATGCCACTAGATGGTGACGAAACGTGAGCGAGCTGTCCAGTTTTACCCTAAGATAAGTCGGAGTTGAACAAAACGGTAAAAGTCTATTGTTGTTGTAGACTTTTAGCTCACGTTTGGCCTCTCGGTTATTTAAGTGAAAGGCTGTCGTTACCCTCTTAGTGTGACTGAGCTTTAACCTCCAAGTCTGGAGATACGCTGAAAATGTAGACATGTCTTGGCTTAAAGTCTACCAAGTCCGCCCTTCCAGTTTCCAGAATAGTGTAATAATGCTAAGTCATCAGCATAAGCAAACTTTTTGGAAATCATAGAAGGTGGATCGTACGTATAGATGTTGGAAAAGAGGGGAGCCGAGATCGATCCCTGAGGAACGCCGTTTTTCAGACGACGTAACCTGCTCTGCTTGCTGCCACCGATAGAAAGAGTAAAACTTTGGTTTCGGAAAAGCTCCATGATCATTGTGACCATGTGTTTATCCGGCAGAAGCCTCAGCAGCTTGCATGTAAGGTCGCGTTGGCAGACCGTGTCATAAGCAGCTGTCAGATTGACAAATACTGCACAGGTCTTCATTGGCTTTGCGATTGCCCACGGGTTTCATCGCGACTACAAGTTCTCTTCTCCAGATCTTGGAAAATTTGAGTCGGCACAAGCAGGAAGAAAGGAATTCACGAACCAGGACTTCAATGCAGCTCCAGCATGAATTATAAGCTGTGGGCAGATGGAATCAGGGCCCTGAGTTTTACCTGGTTTTAAGTGTTAAAGGGCAGCAGTAAATTTTCTTTGTGAGAACGTGTCAGAGATATTACTGGGTCTGGTGTTGTCGCTCTCCAAAGGTCAGACACTTTTTGAAAGACAAATCGAGATGACTTGCGGTCAACAGCCTCGTATCTCCCATTTCTGACTAACTGAGACGCAGTACATCAGCTGAGACGGGACAGTAATGAGGACAGTGTCAGAAAGGTTCAAAATATTCCATGCTTTTCGACTAGAGTGTGAAAAGTCGATGCTCCGATCAACTGCTTCGGACCATCGATCTCTCCGCTTCCTGTCAAGTTTGGCAAGTAAAGCTGTAACAGCCAAACTTGAGTTGTCACCCTGAGGAGACTGCAAGAAAGTTCGTTAGAAGGATTTTCAAACTCTGCATCCCAACACAGAATATAGTTGTTTCCATACCCACGTGGGATAGTCTTTTTGGCTGCTGTCTCGATGATGTTACAGAAAACCTGGTAGGAGAGACCAGGGCAAGTTGTAACATGGGGTAAGTTGTAACATTTGTATTTGTCAAAATCTAACATAAACTAACAAAATTTTAAATAGCCCCAAATGACAATCATATTAAGACCGATTGCTAGCAAATAACATTGTTTAGTTGCAATGTCTAAAAATAGGCTTACTGTTAAAACAAGCTTTTTGAGTAGGCAAAGTAAGTTTTTCGAAATTTAATTTTTGTCTTGAGAAATAGCGGGTGCGGTTTTATTGAAATGCTTTATATCAGTCGAAACACAAAACAATAGGCTATTAAATGCCTAACAAGGTTTAGCAACTGAAACTTAACTCTTTGAGATATTGACTAAAACTTGACTAATTATGACGTGGGGTAAGTTACAAAAAAGTAATGGCCTTACAAAAAGAGGCGGTGCAAGAAAAGTAAGGGGGCCACTATTTAGTGTAGCCTGAAAAAGGTAGCAGAAGCCATTTTTAATGTATGAAAACAAAGTAATCTCTCTGCGTCTTTACTTTAAGAAAAATAAGTGACACAACTTAACGAGCAGAAGCCGATCTTGCTACAACTACCAATTCAACATTTTTTTATTTTCTTTTTGACACGCCATTGACGTCCTGGTGCTACTATGAAGAAATAGAGCTATTTCTTGTGTAGGGGGGCCACTTTTTGATGTATTTTAGGAAAAAATCGGTGTGGCCGCACCGTTCGCACCCTATTAAAGCCATCACTGGTTGTATGGCTCTAAGTTAGAGAAGCTTGTGGAGATAATATTGTTAAATGTCTTTTTTAAAACACCATAAAATTTGGAGAGTTGGATTTGGAACCGAGTAAAAATTATAAAAAAAATCTTTCGACTAGTTTTGAACCAGCTTTCTATTGGCAATAGTAATGCTTATTGCCGTGCGTTAAATTGTATTTTTCCAAATCTTTTTTTGGGTGAGAACTTTTTTATTTCACTATATCTAAAAAATTTTAACTGTCGTTATTATTGTTTTTTAACTCCAACTCCTAATCAGTTTTGATTTTGGGATTGTAGTTGCATAGCAGGCACAATATGACGTGTATAAAATAGATTTACATTGTTACTTAGAATAAAAATTAAAGCAACTAAATTCAAGAAGGTCTTGAAGAATTTGAAAAATAATTTTGTATATAAAGGAAAGATGTTTTATTTGGAAAGATTTGAATAGTTACGCTTAATGTTTCTTTATTACTAAAAACTAGCATCGTTTTGTCAATAATTTAGTTTCACTTTTATTTTATTTTCTATTTGTGTGTAGGTGTAGATTGTATTGACAAAAAGATTTTGTGATACATTCATGTGCACTAACTTGGCATCTCCGAAAAGGTCTTTTAAGAAGTCACCGTGAGGGATTTTTTTTCGGTGTAACCACCCGGAATTCCCCCCATTGAGCACCAGGATGGAATAAAGAAAGAACTAAGAGAAAAAGGATCTCTCAAGAAGCAATAATAACCGTAGGGGGATTCGGGTTAGTTTCACGAACAAAAATCGCTTACGGTGACTTCTTGAAGAGACCGTCCGAAATTAGGTCACAGTAATTGTATGACAGTTGCCCTACGTAATGCCTCCGACATCGTCATTCAAACTAGGAAGATAAATAGAAATGTTGATGATGATGATGTGATAACATTCAATTTATTAAATAAAAATTGCAAAAACATTGAATTTCACATGGTTTGTTTTTATGGACCAAAATTTATATAACTTTATATGTTCATTAATATCAGACAATGTTGTACAGTAAACACCTAATTTTTAGAAGCTCTACTGGTATATCTTTTTTTATTCACAATATTTGAACTAATATATTCATTGTTTTTGTAAAATTAAAATCATAAATTAATGAAAAAGTATCAGTTTTTAATAATTTTATGTAATGTTATGACTTTGATCAAATTACCAGGTAACTATTTTTTAACCTACAGGACAGCATTAGAGGCATTAAACTTAGAGTTACTGCCAAATGATTTCCCTAACCTGCATTTAGAGATGCTGAGATCTTGTGGTCCAGTTGAAAGTTTTGTTTTTTTTGTTTTTGTTTTTAGTGTCTCATTCATCCATTGCTGTTACTAACCTTGAAGGCTTTGAGGACTTCCCAAAATTGAAAAGTTTATAAAGTGAGCATGGTGAATAGTGAACAAGGACCTGTTTTTATATAATGATATTTTAAAACTGCTTGTTTTGAGTACCAAGCAAAAAGTAAAAAAATTTGATTTTTTACCACACAATATAATGATCAGAATGTATGAAGTAAACTTTTGAAAAACTTAGGGTTTTAGAAATTTGTTTATTATCAATTAATAGAGTAATTATCTATTAATTGTATGTATTTCAGATATTTTTGATTTATTTGTAAGTGTTTAAATTTACTTCAAAATGTGTGGTAAGTAGTATTAATTTGTTTTTATTGGGTCTCTTCATTTAGCAACCATGAGCAATTTTTGTTGGTGAAACAAACTCAGAATCCCCTGTGGTTACTATTGTTTCTTAAAAGATCCTTTTTCTTTGGTTTGTTTTTTTATTGACTACTAGTACTATAGGGGGGATTCCAGGTTAGTTTCATCGACAAACAGTAGTTACAGTCTCTTTTTGAAGAGACCCTTTTTATTGATGTAATAACTTTTGATTTCTTGATTTTCAAAATATTTCATTTTTGAACTGTTGTATACTTTGCTAAACTGCTTGATTATCATTTTAATTGTTTTACACCACCCTTTTTTCAAAGATGTTTGTTTTGTAAAACTTTTGCTGTGATAATTTTTTTGATTTTTTACCTGGTGTCAGTGAAAAATGTGCCAACATCATATAGAATTTTGTTATGTTTTTTCCCCTACAAGGTTGATCTTAAAAAACTGTCACTTAACCTACTAGTAAGCCAACATTATTGGATAAACTCCACTGACCTATTTTCTCTTTTTTTAAAGATTAGTGGTGTGATGTTGAATTACGATTTTTTTGCAATTGAAAAATTGATTGGTGTCAGCTAACACAAAATTTTTAAAACAAAATTAAACCTTTAGTAAGACTGAAATTAATAAAAGCTTATGTTTCTCAAAGCACATTTTAATTTGTAACTTATATTAAAATTTTAAAAAATAATTGAAGAAAATATTCCAAATCAACAAAATATATAGTATTATTAAGTTTATATTTACAGGTATATTTGCTTATATTAATTATTGCACACCTCGTGATCGAAAATATATTTTGGAAACTCTGGTAAATGGCCTAAAAAGATTGGAATATCGAGGTTACGATTCAGCAGGTAATTTTATTAATATTTTATGTTTGTTATGCTTCTATAGTTTTTTTTATTTGATTTTTTATATTAGGTATAGCTGTTGATGGGGGGAATACAAGAAAAGAAGGAAACGTAGATCGGCCAACTGTGCTTATAAAACAACCAGGAAAAGTCAAAGCATTAGAAGAAAAAATTTTTAGTAATTATTAACAATACATGCTGTCAAAATTGTGTTTTTCTATCTTTTTAGCCTAATAAAACCATAAAGTTTTTCATTTATTGCCTCTTTCAATTTTTAAAGAAGGAAGCATGCTTAACTATTAATTAAAACCCAATATTTACTTATTTATTATTATTTCTATTTATCCTTCTGGCTATGCATGCGAAAATATTGTTGTTCTGTTGAATTTTTATTTTCTTTTATTTAGAGACATGACTGAAATTTAGAGCTTTTTTTCTGAGAACACAACAGACGTGAGTAGGTTTTGAATCACGATTATGTTGATCGCGCTCGCGATCAGTACGGCGCTTCTACTTATTGGGCACGCCGCAAGCTAGTTTGGTAAAGAAATATTCTTCAGTACAATAACAGTTGTGGTGTTTAGCTGTATCTGCGCGTTTTTTAGGTTATACATTTTGTGCATCTCAAAGAAATTTTGCTGAGACATCCATTTAAAATTTATCAATAATTTTAAGATAGAGCGTATTGAGAAGCAGAGAGAAAGTTACCACACTAAACAAAGAGAAGTTTAGTTTGTTTTGTATTTCTGTATTTTTTAAGATCGTTTTTCTTTAAATGTAATTGGTAACTGTTTTTACTATCTAAGAGTTAGATTTAAAAATCATTTTTTTTAAACGATTTGATTTTTGGATAACCTCATTTAAATCCGTTCTGAAGAGAGCGAATACTTGGACTTTGAGCTTGAGTTCGACACCCACGCTGGCATATCCCACACCCGTTGGGCCACCCATGGAATTCCCAATTCTGTCAACAGTCACCCCCAACGCTCCGATGATGATAACAGTGAGTTGAGTCTTTAGCTTCTTGTTCAATAAACAATTCTGCATATGAACTATAAGGAATTAACGAAATCTTGGTCGCGAGGACGCTTTAAACTGGCAAAAATGAAGCAAAAAAGTTCATTCCAATAGTTTTTATTTTATTAACTTGAGCCGATTTTTAGTTTTCGCTCAATATTTATCGGTCGTCGACATCCCGAATGTTGCGCAATTTCATTGCTCATCTCGTGTCATTGTTTGTGCGCGACAAATCGGTTGTCTTTCATTGTTAGTTTTTGACATCCAAGTTAGCTTGCATGGGTCTCGCTTCGTTGGCCATAAGCTTTAGATTAGAAAGATCTTTGTCTCCTTTCTTATCAACTTCAAGCCGTGGATGAAAACGATTTTTGTAACATTTAAAACATGGCAAACCAGTGTTTTCCCACGAGTTCATAGTCCGTCCGAGAAGGTTAGGGAGTCCGAGAAAAGACTTTTTGTAAGCTGGTTTGTCATAGCAAAACTTATCTCACGGCCGGCTGGGATTTTTGTTATTAGTGATATTTACCGACATTAATTTAATTTAAGTAAATTCTATTGATTGATTTGAAGCGAATTGATTCTAGTGATTTCTAAATTCATTAATTTTATTGAAAAAAATAAATAAAACTGCGGTGGCTAGCGAGTAAAAGACGAAGAGCTGCTATCAGAGGCACCAAAAAATTTTTTGGCGGACGGAGCAAAATTTTAAAAAGGGAACTTTTTTGGTCGAAAAGGCACTGTTAACAAACGCAAATTTTAAGCGTAGGTATGATTGAGAAAATTTTTATTAAAAAACTTAGTAAAGACCAAAAAATTAATAAATAAAGGTCTTCGGTTTTCGGCCGCGGCATTTCGTTTACTTAACCTGCAAATATTTTTGATTTACTCAAAAATGTGAAACGTCTCCTTTGCAAATAAAGACCTTTTCTATTTTTCGACCTTCATTTTGCTCTACAAAGATTTACACCTTCAATTTAAACTCAAGTGAAAACTTTTTTTTGGTCTTCACTAATTTTCAAGAGAAAATTTTTTTCCAATTCACTAATTATATTTGTAAAGAGTGCCTTTTTAACAAAAAAAGTACTTTTTTTTTAAATTTTGTCCTTCTCGCTAAATTACTGTTATATCAGGCGGCTCTTCTCGAAAAAAGTTCGGTGACTTCTTGTTTAAATCAATGTTTTTAAATTTTGGTAGATAATATTTTGGTTGAGATTAGTGATAGAACGATTAATTGGAATCGAGAATCAAAAGAATCGATACATTTTAGGAATCGGAATCGAAAGATTTTTTAGAAAAATTTTTATTCTTAAAAATAATTCTAAATTTATTCGTGTATTTGTCTTTTTTTGTACATCACACTATTATTGAGAATGCACATATATGTAAAAGAAAGACTTTTACTTTTTTAGAATAATATATATACGAGGTGTGTCCGAAAAGTAACGAGACTAGTGTTATAAAAACTTTATTAAAAAATACCAAAGTCAAATTTCTTCAAAGTAATCCCCTTCCATTTGAAAACACTTGTGCATTCGCCTTTTCCACGATTTAAAACATTCGTGGAAGGCATTTTCTGGGATCTTTTGAGCTCCGTCGTTGCAGCCATTATGATGGAATCGATGTCAGAAAAATGGGTTCCCTTCAGAACAGATTTAATCTTAGGGAAGAGAAAAAAGTCACACGGGGCCAGATCGGGGGAATGTGGGGGTGTTCCAAAGTTGCAATGTTTCTTTCTGCGAGAAACTGACGAATACTCAGGGCTGTGTGAGCAGGAGCGTTATCGTGATGGAGCGCCTATGTGTTGGCTTCCCAAAAGCTCCGCCTCTTGTCACGCACTGATCTTACGAGGCACCGAAGAATCTCTTTATAGACGGTTTGGTTCACTGTTTGGCCTTGGGGTAGGAATTCGAAATAAAAAGAGATTTCGAAATGAAAATGAAAAGAGAATAAGATAAGAGAAAGAAGAAATGAAAAGAGAAAGAAGAATAAGAATAAGAAATAAATCAAAAATCAATATATATGTTCCATTAAGCACTCTATAAAAATACGCCGGTTAATTTTTTCCTAATTTATATAGATTGCAAGAGCTTCATATAATATTACAATATATACTTGTAATCGATCTTCATTGCAGAGTGCTTAATGAGAAGATCAGAGTAATTTAATCACTATTTATAAACCCCACCATAGTCTGTTTCATTCATATTAAGGTGAAAGAAGGTGAGTCAGGCCACCTTAATATAAATGCATAACCTCTGTTTTTCCATTCACTATATTTTGAGTTGTTTTTTTCTTATATGACATCACAAGAATTGCATTATTTGCTTGATTAATTTAACAAACAGCATATTTCTGAGCATAACGATTAAAAAGCTTAAATAATATTTCTACTTTTAGGAATAGTTTAAAATTTTGAAACTTGCTCTAATAAACCGTGTTTCGCAGTACTACGTATTATTTATCAAAGTGTGATTAACTAAACGTACTATGTTTTTATTACTAATTGTCATATTCTTTATTTTTCCAGTAACCACCTAACAATTCTATCGAATGAAACAGACTGTTGCGGTTTTTTAAAAAATACTTTAAAAAATTTAGTATTATATATTCAAATATTCTTTTTCAAATAGAATTTTTCGAATTAAGAATCAAGATTCTATTTAAATAAAGATGCAACAGATGTTTGGTTTTTTAAACAGTAATTAAATAAATTTTGTATTAAATTGCTCTGATCGTTTCATTGACCACTCTGCAAGGAGGATCAATTTATTTTTTTAATATATATAATTTTGAATTTACAATGATTGATGGTGAACAATTTAAGACAATTAGGGTAAAGCCATTCTACAATAGTCAAGCAACTGATGAAACAAGATGATTTAAAAAATGATGCCATTATAAAAACAAAATGAGTTTTAAATAACAAGAATCAGAATCGAAAATTTTGATTGGAAACGGCATCGGAATCGGAAAAAAATTGGCATCGTCCCATCACTAGTTGAGATTATATAATTGTCGAGAGTAATCGAACACACTCCTTCTATCTTGCAAATTTCTAAAGCAATTGCCCCTGCCCCTCCCCCTTTTGCCGCCCCTGTATCTGCTATCTGTAAAACACAAATTTTATTAATTGGAAGAATATAAAAGTTTATTACTGACGAAGCCTTTTAACTAAGAAAAGCTTTACGCCAAAGAAAGCGAAGCGTTGCGCTTATGATAGATCGAGTGAGTTTCATTGCGTACATTCAATGCATCATATAAAGCGTCAATGGAATGCGTCACTTTGCGTGAAATTCTTGAGCTGAATTTAAAACAGCCCAAGAAGTTGCCAATTCAAAGTTTAAGAAATTGTTTTAAAAAACCAACAAAACTTAAATTTAATCTTAGAAAATTGAAAAAAGATTAAAAATTTTAAATTTTTAAGGTAATATTTAAAACTGCAGCACAAATATTTGGGGGTGCTGCAGCTCCTACAGGCGCGCCGCCACAGAAAATAACTCCAACTTCAGTTAAAATCAGCAATTAAAATTTAATGCTGCGCAAACGTATAATTTAAATTACATTGTTTGAGAAAACGAAAAAGGACAATTTTGGTTTGCCTTAAAGCATCAGCGTCTTTTTGTTTTTTACTTTGCCTTTTGACCGGTGTTTAGTTTGAAGTAAATTTACCCTTGTTCCTGTTTATAGGCGATTTCGACACAGTTTAACTCACTGAAAATGCTGTTCCCCTGCAAAGAATTTTATCGTTAATTATCGTTCATTAATCTGATTTGCGTACTAAGCACCGTTACTAATAGCGCAAGTCAATTTTACCTTGTTGGTATTGACTTAGCCTACAATAATATCATCCATGTTTGCTTTTGAAATTGTTTTTCTAGGAAATTTTATTGACTTTTTAAGTAATTGCAAATCCTGTTTTTCAAGTTTCTCGCTACCGTACGCACTTTTATATTTCAATCATCGTGTAAACATCAAAAAATTACCGGTTAAAGTTCTGCGTCGAAGAAACCAGCGATTCTACGTTTTTTGCTGGTCCTTGTTTCATTTTAAGTTGAAATATCAGTTCAACTTCAGCTTTGGTTAGATTTAGTAACAAATCGATTTTTAGCGTGGAGCGCGGTCATATTGGCAAGCCCCACCCAGTCTATTGTTCCGTTGCGCCGTGTCTGTTACTTTTTTGAATGAATGTTTATTTACGTTTGTTCTGTTGCCGATCACTTCTTTAGGGTACACTATCACCAACCCTGGTAAATACAACAGCTTTATAATTATATTTTATTCAAAATGGTTTGCTTTTCGTTCGGAAAGCCTTTATTTCATTTCAAATTGATTATTCTTTATTATTCGTGTGAAATTTCTTCTACGGTGTTACTATTAAATTCATCCATTTGTGTGATTGCTTGGTTTTTCATTCTAGGTTTTGTTGTCGTCCACAACGGCATATGCACCAACTACAAGACCATCAAGACTTTCCTGGTGAGCTTCTGCTTTTGTTTGCATCGCCCGTAGCCGACTACGACGCGCGGTAGATTGTGACGTAAGCTTTTCGTCATCGCAGGAGAGCCACAATTACGAGTTTGAATCCGACACCGACACTGAGGTGATCGCGAAGCTGATCAAGTATTTATGGGACAACAGAGAGACCGACGAGATCCGGTTCAGCACTCTCGTCGAGCGAGTCATGCAGCAGATGGTGAGTGTGCTGCTCTTGCGCGACCACCCGTGGTTTCAAGTTTCCAGCTGTTCATTTGTTATTAGTTGAGTCAGTCATAGAGCGGATATATTTTGTGCTCTTGAAAATAATGAGAAAATTTTACTTTGCGACTTCCACTCCCAGCTCGTACTCCGAGTCCGATTAGATAAATCGATAACTGCTTCATTTTCACTTCAACAATCTGAATTATTAGATTATCCTGCTTATTTGCCCCCGCGCTCCGCTTTGCGGTTTGGAGTTCGCATTGTAAATTCCGGTGTGAGTAGTTTTTTTAGCTTTGAAAAAATTTCTTTAAATACAAACTCATTTTACGCAAATAAAAGTAATTGCTGTGTAAAGAAATATACGTTAAGAATTTATTGAAGATATTTTTAAAAAGTTGTTTTAAGTTTGTAGAAAGAAGCAAGTGCATCCAGATATAGCTTTCCGATTATGTCAGGTACACACAGCAGCATCACAATCAAAGCGAGGCGATGTGTGTATCTGGATTGAAATATAATCGTGTGATCCTTAAACCACTTGCAAACAACAGGAAATGCTCTAATAACGCTTTTATGTTTCCAGAACTAGCTCATCAGTTTATTAATTTTACTCTTTTGACGTAGCCTTTGATAAAAAGTTTTAAAAAAGTTTTGATGTGCACTTGATAGAAGCGTGTTTCCGAATTCTAGGAAAAACTATATTTAACTTCAGAACATCATTGGAAAATTTGTAATCTTTGCCGAGGAAGTGACGTCACTGAGTCATATTTTGGTTTCGTCACATGAAATGACGTAATAGGCTCAAGCGCTCTCAAACTCGAGTAGAAGTGAGACTTCCGACGGGCTTGACCTCGAGCACCCAACAGGCTCTTATTGTTTGCGGATTCCGTCTGCGTGTTCGTTCGATATCAGTTTGTTGCACGACGATATGTTTGCGATGAGGCGTGGTCGTTATCATCGCTGTTAAACTCGCCGGTTGTTTACCAACCTCCATCTCCATCTTCACCTCTATCGTCTGTTTCAGTTAAACGTTAATTAACCGGATCACTGCGTTCGTTTATTCTGTGCTTCGTCAAGTTATGTTTTATATGACGTGAAGACTGACATTGTTTGAACAGTCTGTTGTTCTGCTCTTAAGTGGTTATACTCAGCGGTATTAACGCTACTTTCTATGGAAACCTTCATAAGTAGATGTTGAGATTCATTCAATGTTCACTGTTGCAGTCTGCATGACAAGTAGTTATACGGGGCATGCATATTGCTTTCAAATAAATTTAAAACTGAATGATGAGCTTCAACTGGACAATAATATTTCGAATCTCTCCCGGTAAATCGCTTGACTATCTTGTGTTTCAGGAAGGAGCTGGAGCGTTCGTCTTCAAGAGCAAGCATTTCCCCGGGCAGTGTGTGGCCACTAGGTGCGTGTTAGCGCGTTGTTTTATTTCAGTGACGTGTGAATGACTTATGACGAAAGTCGTGTCGTCACAAAGTGGACTTTGACTAAGCGTTGAATGACTTGTCTAAAACGAGTACAACCTTTCAGCAGGCCGAAAGGTCAAATCAATACGTCATTTGCTTTCGCAGGAGGGGAAGTCCCTTGCTGATTGGCGTCCGGAGCAAGTCGAAGCTGAGCACGGACAACATCCCGATCCTGTACAGCTCATGTGAGTCCTGATACTCGCGCCGTTGTTTGCAGTGGTGGTTTTGGCGTCGGTCGCCGCTAACCCTCGATCGCTCCTGAGCAGACAAACCTCCGCGCAAATCTAGCAGGAGTGGGGGAATGCACCTGCTATCCGAGTTTATCAAAGCGGCCAACCCGAAAAAAGCTGACGATTCTTTTGTTCATTCGATTTATAAGGAGGGCCCCGACGGCGATAGCTTTGTTGAGGGTAGATATACCGCATGGATATCTTAGTTTTGTGCAATCGCTGAATGGGATTGTGCTTAATTGTAGAGTCCGAAGCCCTTAGAGTAACAACGCAGTGGTTCGCTGCATAGATGAGCTGTAGAGCCCACCGCAGCGCGCTGTGATTATTTCCGGTAGCTTCATAAACCACAATCTCAACCATTATTCATTTGCGTAATTTTTCACTCACAAGTAGTTGTAGCTGTCAGAAGCCCTTCGCGACTTGCGCTTGTTTATTGTTGGTTTTGAACGCCTTTTAATTCGAATCTGTATTTGCATTTTTCTTACCTTGTCACTATTGGCGATCGCCCGTTTCTGCTAGGCGGCCTGTAATTTTTGCAATTTCATTTTTTCGGAATATTTTTAATTTAAAGAATTTTTTCCAAATTTTCTTTTGTAAATACGATATTGCTTAGCAAAGTTTTTGTTAAATTTTATGAATTTGATTGCAAAAAGAACGAATTAGATCGAAAAACCCTATATTCAAAATTCTCGCTATTGTTTCCCGCTACCAATCTTAATCTTCTATGGACGTCTTTCGCCCAGATCGATATTTGTGAAGACGTTTCTCGTTGTTTTACAGCATTTAATTGCGCGAGACATGGCTGATGAATTGATATCGAGAGCTTTCGATATAATCCAGTCATGTTTGAAAGTACTTGCGTTCTCACATTAATTATCTTTTTTTTTTCATAGGAAAATTTATTTTTGTTTTAAATAATTGACTCTATTTAATTAAAGCATTTTTTTAAGTATTTAATGGCATAGTGACTCCCTAAAAATAAAAAGTTTAATTAATTCAATTTATTGCAAAGCTTGTGGGCCACCTATAGTTGCGTCGTACACGATCGTCTCAATTCCGATTCTTGATAGTAAGGCGCGGCAAGCTTGTTCGATTTGTTTGTTATATCACGTGATTTTCATGGTGTTAGGATTTTGATCCTTCACCCAAAGAATCCCGCTTTGGTTCAGCCTGGCTCCGTGACCAATTGACATGTGATCGAAAGGTCACGGCTTTGCTGCTTGGTCCGGGCACGTGCTGCCATTTCTGAGGAGGTTCGATGATTACCGGGTGATGTAAAACCAGGAACTCTACTGACGGCCTTGAAAATTTGACAGCCACCAAGCGGCCATAAAGCCGTGTTGTTGAGAGTAATAAAAGTGTACTGGACGGGAGATCTTCCATTCCATGTTTGTACTGTAGAATGAAGTTTTATTGCCTTTGCTTTATCTAATTGGTTTTTATCGATTGACCTCCGCAAATAATCTTGACTGCTTAATTGCTTTCTACTTGTGTGTTGAATCTGCGACGAAGTGTGCTGTGTAATTATGCATGCCGATGAGTAGATCTCGCTTTTGCTCCTCTGCGTGGACGATTTTTACTTCTATTTATTCAACAATCTATTGTTTTATCAACTCGAACGTTAAATGAAGCCATAAAATCACATCCAGCCTCCTGCTCTGGTGCGTGACCCCTGCGCATGACATATGTTTGCTGCAGGTACTTCGGGGGTGCTCAACCAGAACAACCTCCATATGTCGAGGTTGAACAGCTCCACCGAACTGGTAGCGCAAAGTGAGGATGAGGGAATCGAATTCTTCTTCGCTTCCGACGCCAGGTGCGACTGTGTGTTGATGATCTCTGCTTACCACGACTTGCTTGTTATTCTGCCTGATTTTTTCTACCGCCCTGGGTTGTGAGGCCCTTGCCGGTTCATAGTCGCGAGTTCATTACTCGCTCTGAGTTGTCTTGGGCATTGGAAACCTAACTTAACCTAATTTATAACGATTGCTTTACTTGGAAGTTTTGCATGTGATTTTGAACAATATACAAAGCGGACAGCATTGTTTGCAATCGATTTAGTTTGCTTGTAAATGCTTTTTAATGCCGTGATTGCAAATACCGAGACAGCGATTAAACCATATACGTCATCACACGCAAAACACAAAAAATTCATTAGTGTATGTGCTGTGAATATCTTGACCACCGAACTCATCAGCATCCCTGGAACCTCCCTATATATTACATTGCTGACCCATGACCTCTCTTCGCAGCGCCATCATCGAGCATACCAACCAGGTCATCTTCCTCGAAGACGACGACGTAGCTGCTGCCACCCACGGAGGTAAGCCCTCGCTGCTGTTTGCTCCACGACTTCGAGCTGGAACTCGTCGCGAACATTTTAATTTTGCTACATTCCGCGTCGACGTTTTTACGACGGACACATCGCTGAAATGTTGATGTGGTCAAGGCGACGCGTCGATCACGCCGCTCTTGATCAGCGGCAGCTTTTTTAATATTTATTGCCTTTAATTAGCGTTTGTGAGCAAACATAAATCCTTGCATGACGTCACTATGCAGGGTTGACCATTCACCGCATGAAGAGGAGGAATCATAACGAAGCTACCTCTCGCGTCATCATGTCGCTGCAACTGGAGATGCAACAAATCATGAAGGGAAACCACTCATCGTTCATGCGAAAGGTGGGAGATGGGGGGGTAGCGGGCAGTGGAGGGTTGCTGACTCCCTGTGTGCAGGAAATTTTCGAGCAACCTGAGTCGGTGGTGAATACGATGCGCGGACGCATGTTGTGGGACGAGAAGAGGGTGGTCCTGGGAGGCCTGATGGAGCATATTGACGAGATCAAACGCTGCAGGAGGATCATCATCATCGCTTGTGGCACCAGTTTCCACTCGGCCTTGGCGGTAAGCGAATTTGGGCTGTAAACTTGGTTGAGCTAGCCGCTAGGTGGAGTTGCGTGCCAGCCGAGTAGTTATGATTGTTACGTGGAGATGGCAGCGATCCACCCAAAGAATGGTGACCAACCTGTGTTCCGCAGACGCGACAGCTGATCGAGGAGCTGACGGAGCTTCCGGTCATGGTCGAGCTCGCTTCCGATTTCCTTGATCGACAGACCCCGATCTTCCGCGATGACGTCGGCTTCTTTATAAGGTGCTAATTTTCTCGGGAAATTCCCGTCCCTCTTGTGCTGTTCCTTGTTTAAATACGTCATTACGTTCCAGCCAATCAGGAGAAACAGCCGATACATTGATGGCGCTGCAATATTGCAAGAAGCGGGGCGCGCTGACGGTCGGGATCACCAATACGGTGGGGAGCTCTATCTCCCGTCTCACTGACTGTGGGGTCCACATCAATGCCGGGCCGGAAATAGGTGTCGCTAGCACGAAGGTATGAAGCCATCCGCTGTTTCCGTTGTCACTCTTCATTAACTCCCATTGCAGGCTTACACGAGTCAGTTTGTTGCCTTGGTGATGTTCGCCCTCATGATGGCGGAGGATCGGGTGTCGAAGCAGGAGCGATACTTTGAGATCATGAAAGGACTTAAAACCCTGCCAGGTTGGTGCCCGCTAGTGGGAGGAAAGTCCGCAACTCACTCTCGTGTTATGTTCAGAAAAAATCAAGGAAGTTTTGCTGCTGGACCCCGACATTAAGAAGCTTTCCGAGATGCTGCACAGGAAGAAGTCGCTGCTCCTAATGGGCCGGGGATTCAACTTTGCCACCTGTCTCGAGGGGGCGCTGGTGAGCTGTTCTGTAGCATGAGCGCTTGGACAAGGCCTCAAATGAAAATATGCGCAGAAAATTAAGGAGATCACGTACATGCACAGCGAGGGCATTCTCGCCGGGGAATTGAAGCATGGACCCCTCGCCCTAATCGACGTCGACATGCCGGTCATCATGGTGGTGGCCAAAGACCACGTCTACACCAAAGTGCAGAACGCCCTCCAGCAAGTGGTGGCCAGGCACGTGCGTGGTTCCCGTCATCGCGCCAAAATCTGTTCTTTCAAAGGTGTTCCGTTATTTTCAGGGCCGACCCATTCTCATATGCGAAGATGGTGATGAGGACAGCATAAAGTACGCCTCCGATATCCTCCGGGTCCCACACACTGTCGATTGCTTGCAGGGGATTCTCACGGTGATTCCCCTTCAACTTCTCTCTCTTCACATCGCCGAACTGAAGGGTCTTGATGTAAGTTGTGTTGAGTCTGATTCGACGGAGACGTTTTTTCGAGCGTTCCAATTTGTTGTTTTTTTTTCAGGTTGATTTTCCGAGGAATCTAGCCAAGTCGGTCACTGTCGAGTGACGTCACCAGACCGTGCGTAGCGCCATACCCGGCCATACAAGCTGTTTGTTTAAGTTTGGTGCTTGTAGTATTTGACGACCGTCTGAATGTCAACCGCCGTCGCACTTGAAATATTTGCTCGTCATTTGTTGTGTGCAGTATAATTTAAAGTTTTATCTAACGTTTTATTACTTTTTTAACCCGTGCTATCGTTTTCTTGCAATAAGACTTTCCAGGTTTCCACTGAGTTCAAAATCAACATTTTTGTCCATTATTGGTGCGTTTGGTATAAAACTGTATTTGAATTAAAACTCCTCGTTTGTCCAGTTAACCCTTGTGGAACAAAAGCTCATTTATAAAATCCTGTTTTTGTGCTGCAACGTAACGTTCACTTAATAGCAGTTTGTGTCTGTATTTTTGTACCATGCCGCTACTGAGCTGTAGTGTAAACTTTGATCTGCTTCGCGTAGCAGTCGCTCCTTCTTCAAAGTAAAGCTTTATTTGAACCGTAGAAGACGCAGCTTAATCAGAAGCACAGCTGTTCAAGCTGATCCAGACTGCTTATAGTTGATCTTATATTAGTTCTCGCCTCGCCTCGCCTACCACTCTATATTAATAAAAAATGGCTATTATTACGTTAGCAGTAGTTTCTAAGTGTATTTCTGTTTAATAAATAACGAAACATCATCGAGTGTCTCGCTGTTGCGGGGGTTAATCTGAAGCTACCTGGCCCTCACTTTATGAGGCTAGTGTCACGTGACTTCTCCATCTTCGTACGAATGTTTTTGCTATTTACCGGGAAAGATTGACTCAAAATTTTTATACGCTAGATTAGCCCAGCTGTTCTGCCAATACATAAGTTCCTGCTAAACTAAAACTTGACGTTTCGCACGCCTTGCCACTCTAAACGTCATCAAATTCTCTTTCAAAAGTTGCATTTTTCTCATTAGAAACTTAAGACGCCATAGTTCGCAGAGTTGATCAAGATTTTAGATTCAAACTATCGCCAAGAAGTGATTTCAATGCGCCAACATTCAACGCTAATTATACCTCTTGTTTCTATTAAGCGTCACCTTGTTGACATGTTACTTTTGTCATTAACTGTAATCGATCCACACAACAAAGTTTACAGAGTGAATTAATATCTCCGCTACTAAGTCTTTGTAAAAACTGAAAACTGTTTTGAAAACTGGTATGGCATAAGTTTCGTTTTCTGAATACCAATGACGTTTTTGAGCATAATTTTAAGAAATGCAGAGTAAAAATTTCAAACGAACAACATTGCATAAAATGATTTGAAAATTTAGTCGAGCTTTTTACACAACTTTCGAGTCTGGGTCTGGTTTGGACTGAAATTTCAACCCCGATTTCATCTCTAACTTAAGTCTCAATATTGATCGGGTCTCTGTATCCGATCCCGGGTCCGGACGTCGGAGGAATCATTTTCTGCTCCAGCACATGCAAAAAACAACTCGTATTTACTCTGAAAAATGACTCCTGGATCATCATTAGTCTCACTTTTTAAAATCTGTTGGCAACCCCTAGCTTATATTGGCAATACATATATAATACGCTGCCGTACAACCAGGAAAGGTAGGGGGGTGCAACACCATCCTAGCATTTTCAAAATGGCCACATTAAAAAGAACTTCAATCAATTGCAATGGCAGAGTTAACATTGCATTTATTGCATGCTTTTTATCGGAACAATTTACAGTATAGAGAGGTGGGGACCTTTTTATTATTGAAGGGCAGATTTTAAAATTTTTGACAGAGGAGACCGCATAAGTTGATAGACCAGAAAAAAAATTGTAATTATTTTGTAACAGTCTCGTATTTCTTAATTTTTGTTCCCAAAAAGTAGTAATCGCAAAAAGGTTTTCACTTAAAATCTGCCCCGGATTTCATAATTTTTGTCCTAGCAAAGTGATGATTTCTAAAAAAAGGTCTTCGTTGTGAATCTAACTTGAATTTTTTGGTTTTTGTCCCTAAAATAAAGTAATTTTTGAAGAAGTCATCACTTTGAATCATCTGATTCGAATTTTTTGATTTTCGTCTCTAAAATGAGTGTTGTTTAGTTATCAACAGTACACATTGAAAGATAATTATGTTGTCATGGAGACTGCACAAAAAAATTCATGGAGGGCGCAGCCTCCCCGCATCTAGTACTCAAGACCAAAATTGTAAAATTTTTATTATTACACTCAATGGCTGACCAAAACATAATTTTTTTCTGTTAGTTCAAAAACATGTAACGTAAGGGTGGACATGGGTATAGGTGGGGTCTTTAGACAAAGTCCTACTATTTCTTAAGATTATGATTCATGGAGGCCTGAGTTTGAGCAAAGACAATTTGATAATTTCAGATGATGTCCATGCGAAAGTTGATATCGTTGAGAAGCGGAATGCATCGAGAGAGCGAATATTTTTGTTGGTCCAATGGTAGAAACTTAACTTTAATTTTCTCTATCTGAAAAAGGTTTTATCGCAAAATTATTGTTGGTCTTTCATTTCTTTATCAAACAGAAAAAATTGTAATCTTTATCTTCTACAACAATTAAGTTTAAGGTCATAAATTTATTTATACGAAGTGGTAGAGCATTTTTGACTTAGCAGAACAATGCCATTACTAACAGTTGAGCCGTCACATAAAGATATTTTTCTTCATTATTTCGTCCTTTGACGTCTAAAGGATGGTTCGAACTCGAGCTTTCAATTTAATGTTTCATGCAATTAACGCTATTTCGCGATTTACCGTGGCTTGCTGCTCAATACGTGTAGAAACCACAGCAAACTTTACCTCGCCTCAACACTAGCTACGACAACCCACTGCAGACTACTATATTAGATCTAGATCAAATGCGCCCACAATCCGGTAATATACACTGAACAAAACCTAAGTGCTCACGCTTGTATTTATTGTTTGCCGGCCACAGCCGGATCGTGTAAGGCGATTCAAATCGTTTAGTCCAATCTATAAATGAACAAGAATAAATATACGGTAACTATCAACAATATGAAAACATTCCAACTTTATCAATTCACTTACTTTATGAGATTATAGATTCACTTCCAAATTTACCAGAGCTGGCGACGATACGACCATCTGCTACGACGACGATTTTAAACGAAATGAATTAAAATTGTCAACAAAACAAACGGCCTCGCCGTCGCCAGTGAAGCGTATAGTTTTATAATCAAAAAAGGAAAAGGGACCCGCTATTTATACGCAAAAACATGTTTTAAAAGCTTTTGTATTCGAAAATCAAGAAGCGATAAATTAATTTATGCAATTGTAAAAATAATAAAAAAGGAGATAAAATATCAAGGTCTGACCCTGAACGCATCAAAAAACATCACCAAAATTTTCCAGCTAAACAATCTAAGACAGCGTGGTCCAACTACAGGATGGAATTTGTGCGGCACGCGGAACAATTTTGCACAAGTCTTGTCGATTACAAGCAGCGGAAACCTTTTTTTTCTTGGAGAACGCTATGATTTTGAGACGAAAATAGGAATTTCGGAGATCGATTCCAATTGAAGACCTTTTTTTTTTTTTTTTTGGAGAACACCCTGATTTTGGGACGAAAATTGGGAGATCGATTCCATTTGAAGACCTTTTTTTCAGAGAACACCCTGATTTTGGGACACAAATAGGAATTTCGGAGATCGATTCCAATTGAAGACCTTTTCTTTTTTTTCTTAGAGAACACCCTGAGTTTGGAAGAAAAATAAATGTTTTTAGCCGGTTGAGGCCCGCAAACTCGAATAATTTTGAAAAGTGGCCCACAAGAGTGCAGAAGTTGGACCACCCTGATCTAAGAATTGTAATTCGATCCCAATCTTGTACCATTAAACTTTTTCAACGTTGTCCTGAACGTGAAAGCTGAAAAATACTGGCCATACCGAAAATCAAATTGCTGCTCGCAAGCACGACCCGGCCGTACTCCTTTCCATCAACAAACAACTCTCAGTAACGCTTCCTTACTCTTTATCACAACGAACGGTGACCAGCTGATTTTCTATAATGCAGCTTTAGTTTAAAAAGAGACGCTGCAAAAGAGCGGACTGTGACGACCGCGGGATTCGAAGCTGATTTTTTTGCTTATTTTGTGTTCATTGCTAATTATTTTCACTGCGTTTTTTGATTTAAAACAAACTAGTTTTATACCACAAATCGAATAAAATTTAAAGAATTTAGACATACCGGCATTAGCACACTTTTTTTACAAAATTGAGAGATTAAATTACCGGTACATAAAAGTCCGTAAAAATTCAAGACAGTCAATAACCATTCTTAGGTCATAGTTGGTTAGTTTACACACTAGCATGATTAACTTCTGAAACCTATGATTGTTACGAAGCTGTTTATGTGTACATGTGTAATTTCTAGAAAGTCAAATTTCTCTAGACAATTTTGGTAATTCTGAATACCCGTGTATCAGCCGCATTCCGATTTTTGGACTACATTTACGATAAAAAAAGTGCGACAAATACATGGGTATAAATGGTCACATTGAATTAGAGTAGAAGCATTCAAGCAAAGTCATAGACTTGATAAAGAGAAAAAGAAAACGTAAAAAATATTTTGTAATTCACCCTACAAAAAACATGTCAGTCCCAGCATCAAAAAATGCTCCTAAACTTGCTTAAAAAATATTTTTTACACCATCATGATTTTCGCATAGTTCAACAAGTAGTTGGGGCCTGAATCAGTATTTTTGTCACTTTTCGATCGTCTTTTATAATTGCTTTTTTCAATCACCTTCGTATACAGACCTATCAATCAACCTTACGCCATTTGTCGATGAGGAGTCCTATAGCATCTTTGCAGTCGACTTGAGCAAGAAGCAATCCAGTGATTACTTGAGGATTTTTTAGATTTAATTTTCACACAAACAATACTTGCGGAATAGTTTTCAAAGCTTTGTTTAGCAAGTAGTGGATTCAATGTATTTAAACAAATACTTTCATCATTATATCAACTATTCTATGGAACTGCATGGAAAAGTGCGATCTAAAAATTTGCAAAAGTAGGTCGGGGTAATTGGTTGACGGTTTTCTTTATTAAAACACCCGACATTTTCCTACGTGTCTAGAGGTTAAATAGAGATGAAAGATGATGATGAATAACAGTCAAGCGATTAGTAGCCCCAATCTTCTTCCGAAGATGCCAAGATCCTGATATTCAGTTAAAAGTTTTTTGAATTTCTAGTTTTTCATGCGGAGTAATAATTCAAACAAACCGAGCAGAGGAAAGTAATACAAAGCGCATTCCAGGCGCAACAGCAGTAACCAGGAGAAGAGCTGAACCAAGAGCATGTCGATTACGGTTGCTACCAAACTCTTGCCCATTCGTTTGCGGGAATGTCCCAATATTTGTTGTATTCCGTTGTGTTTAGAGGTTGTTTTAAGTGGAATATTTTCATTTGCTTCCGATTTCTATAAAAAACATGACAATATACTGTATACAAACTAAGCAGCAGAATTACTGCATCTAAACAAATCCGTCATTTTAAGCTTGGCAGCTGCGTCGAGCACATCCTGCTACTGGGTTGATTGATGACGTACATGAGACGTCATTGGTGGATACATAGAAGAGCGAATATTTGGTATCATGAGAGTAAAACATTTCTCTCTATTGTCCGATGCGAAGCTTCGCGGCAGCTTCCTTTATTGAATCGCTTTTTAAAACTTTTTAACGTCGTTTGCTGGTGAGATTTTCAAGTGAACACCAAGTAAGATTCGAACCCGTCTGAAAGAATTCAATTGTACGTAAAACAATTCAGAATTGATACAAATTAGAATTAAAATAGAGCAAAAATTTTTTGAAGAGAGTTTCGAATTGCTTTGATTTTTCCCTCGCCTGGTTTTTATCTGATTAATTACGATCATATTTGATTGTATGGGCGAAACAACACAATTAGAAAAGTGTAATCACGGCGTTCTTTCACGTTCTTGCGTCATAGGTTGCATCGTGATGAGATGATAGACGTGTGAATAGCAGGCCAATAAGATCAATCGGGGAGAGAAGCTTGGGAAGCAGACAGGCTTCAGCAGTCTTTTCGATCCTAATCCCAGCAATTTTATCATCAGCAGTGAGAATTTTTGTGAACTTTAGAAAGCAGAAAAAAACAATATAGTTATATTAAGCACAAATCCAAGTTGTGACAAGCTTGAACATGACCAGCAGATCAGCAGAAGAGTGTAGCAAGTTTGATAATCTTTTAAGCAACTGAACAATGTGTTTGATAAAGTTTGTTGCTGGCCTTGTCTTAGAAAATACTCGCAGCAAGTGTTAGATTTTTACAATTGATGCAATATCAGAATTTTAGTATAAGACATAGCCCACACATTTAACCCAACTTTCTATAGCTCTTAAATTTTTTTGTAATAAGTACATGTTAGTATTAGAGGACAAAAATATTCTTGCCTGGGCAGTTTAGTGGTCATTATTTCTGATATCAGCGCATTTAGTCGGTGTTGATTTCTGCTCTGGTCCAACCTGATGTAATATCATCTTGGTCCGCTCCAGTAGAGACCGCGCCTTTCAATTACTCGCATCTTTGTTTGTCAGAAGTTACTTTGTTAGAAACCCCAAATTTATGACGTGATTCAGCTGAACGAGTAATATTCGAGGTTAAATTTCTATGCGAGGGCAATAAATGAGTAGTTAAGTTGAAGCCGATTACTTCGATTTCATTGTTATCAAATCAGATTTGTTACAAACTATTATTTGGAAAGGTTGACACTGCAGCACACAAAATCTTCCTATCTTTTTAATGGGGTAAAAATGTGGAATAAAATTCCATTTGAAATAAAAAATCTCTCAAAGCATAGAAGTTGCTGCAAATAGTAAAGAATTAATAAATTAATTAATTTTAATTCATAACAGATCTCCAGTGTAAATGTATTGAAGTAAAACTTAAATTACATGAACTGTTATTGTATTTGCTTAATAGCTGTTTTGGGTGTATGTTTGTGCTTTTTCTTTCTTTTGTTGTTTGACTTTGCCTTGCTAAAGCTTTTTTGTGTAAACTTAGTATCGTTTTACGGTTTATTTTTCAATTCTTATTTTTTCGTGTCACATTGGTCAGTTATTGGTGGATCATAAAATAGTTTTTCGATGACCAGTCCAGTTTAGGAATTTGGTACTTTAACTTAATAATTGTAAAAAATCTGCTACTCAAAAATTAAAAAAATAATAAAAAAACTAGTTCTATATACAGCACATATCGGGTAAAATTGTATGATAATATTTATATAACTCTTTATTCCAATCGCATGTTGTGTTTTTCAATAGCATTACTTATTATTATAATTTTGTTTTAATCGTTTTTGTAGTTGCTTTGTCTTATTTTACTTGCAGTATGCATGTAAAAGTTAATGTGCAAATAAATTTATTTTCTATTCTGAAAGCTCACGTACTGCGTTACATGAATGCACTTTGAATTGGGCAAAATAAAACAAGGCTGTAATGACGAAGGCTTTTTCCTACACTTTGCAAAGAATATTTTAACCCTATTTTTTATTTTTTCCTTTTTTTAATTTTTAATCATTCCAGCATTTTATATTTTAGCAGCCATCTGCAAGTAAACAACACGGCCTTATCAGCCAAAATGAATTAATTGAATCAAAGCGATTTCATGATTTAAAACTTTTCTTAATTTAGTTTCGTTCCCTGAACTTTTGTGCAATAATTAGTACAGTTATAAAGGCTGGCCATTCTTTTTTTTAGAATTGAGAGGTGCAAAGACAAACAGAGCTGTGGCTTTGTTCTATTTTTCCCAAACATAAGAGTGCCTTTATATGATTCGTGGTTACAGTTTCACTTTTTTTCATTGTTTAATTCTCTTTGCCTGAAACCATAAATACTACTTCTGAAGAATCTGCTTTTTATTTTGATCAAATGTTTTCACTTTCATCGTTTAGCTGCTTCTTATTTCTTCCGCTCTGCTCGTCTATAACTAAATTATGATTAATTACGTTTAGTTTTATCTTTTATAAATACCCTGGCCGTGCTTTATTGCGGCCAAAGCGGGATGCGATTACGGTCTGGTAATTTTTTTCTTATTTTCAGTTCAAAGAGTTTTTTGGCAAAAATCATCAAGCTTAATTAAATTAAACTAGGGATATTTAACCTTTTTTTCATAATGGACAAAATTGTAAATTTAGTTATAGTCGGTGGACCGCAAAAAGATCTTTACTTTGAATCTAAATCTGATTTCTCAATTTTTGTTTCAAAATTGCAGTGATCTCTAACAACAAAACCTTTCGTGTGTTTCGTTGAACACTTTTTAAGCCCGAGGAACACAGTTTGAGAAACGCTGCGATACAGTTATGAAAATATCAACAAAAATTTGAAATGACTTATGGTATTAACGGAACCATTAACTCTTTCAACTGTGGTATTCTTTAAAAAAGCGTTTTTTAAAAATTCTTTCGGCCAACTTTCGTCAGAAGAAATCGTTGGCAATGAAAAACCGCAAGAAAGTTTGTCATTGTAAAAGATTGCTTCCTGGATTTTTACATATTTTTTTGCATTTATAAAGGTGACCCAAAAAAAACAGAATCCATATAAATTTTATTAAATCTTACCAACATCAATAAAATTTCAAGAAACTTACTTGGTCGACTTAAATATCAATTTTTGTACCATCATTCCTCAAAGTTTCAGTTATTTTGGTTGCTTTACATTAAAGTTATGTGTTGTTTGAAATATGCTTCAAATAGGCGCAACAGTATTGAACGCAAACTTGCAGACGTCACTCAAAATTGTCAATCATTCTGACACATTTCTCTTTTGAGATTTCTCAAATTTTTGCTGTATTTAATGCTTTTAGTTCATTAATGTTTAAACTAATGGCACTAAATACAGAAAAAAAATTGAGAAATTTCAAAAGAGAGATCAGTTTGAGTGAGTGACAATTTTGCGTGACGTCTGCAAGTTTGTCTTTAATGCTGTTGCGCCCATCTGGAGCATATTTCAAACAGTACATAACTTTAACGTAAAGCAACCAAAATAACCAAAACTTTGTGGAATGATAATGCAAAGATTGATATTTAAGTCGAGCAAGTTTCTTGAAATTTTATTGATGTTGATAAGATTTAATAAAATTTGTATGGGTTCTGTTTTTTTTAGGTCACCCTGTATATGCTGCTGAGTATATTTATTGATTTTGCGTCAAAGGCCAATAAATAAATTCAATCCATATGGGCAAGATTTTAATTTTTTTTTACTTTTTGATTCTTTTTCTTTTAATGGATGCTGCAAACATTGCATATTTCGAAAGAATCTGTTCTCATCTCGATCTCATTTTATAAAGTTGATTGTTCAGCGGCTTCTTCTTTTTCTCTTCTGCTTTTTTATTACAAAGTGAGAGCAATCGCCTCATTTTTTCATTTTTGTTGCGGAACTGAAAATCAGGGGGCTGATGCAGAGCGAACCACACTGTGGCGCACTGTCCACAGACCTGTGGGTATTGGTGGGAAATCACCTACTTAACGGGAATGAAATCTCTACATGCTTGCACTTCACCTGCGAGCGTATTTTCTTTTGTTATTTTCATCTGGACTTTCTTAGAATAACGTAGAAAAGTAAAACCTCTACGAAATTTAAAAACTCACAAAGAAACTCCGCGAAGTAGAAAGAGGAGGAGCACGGCAAAATTAAGCTTCTACAAAAATAAAATTTATCAACATTTTCCGTGATGCTGTTTGAAGTTGTTGCTAGCGATGTGACTGACTAACTGTTACAATAAGTAGTTTCGAAAGTTAGTTTTCTATTCCTAATAAAGTTCTTATTTCAACGAATTTATTTAAAGTTACAAAAAAGACAAGGAAAAAAGCAGAACGCATACTGAAAATTTAGGATGTTTTTGAAAAACTTTGACAGCTGCAAGGACTATCTCATCACGATTCAGCGATTTGAGATCGAAATCCAGAGATTCAAAACAGTTTGTTATCATTCAACGCCAAAACCAATTTCTTTTAATAAAACTGTGTTGAATTCATAAAGATTGCTCAGTGTTTAGAACGAGCAAAGGATTTCGCTTTTCTTTCCAGTCGCGATGACCTTTGTTTTGTCAGCTTCGTCATTCAAAGCAACGACAATATCAAAAGTGAACTCTCTTCTGCCGTCAGAATATTTTGTTTTGTTGCTGACCAATGATCAGTATGGCGACTGAAACTTAAAATCATGTTACCTTTTTTTTGCAGATTGCTATTATAGAAGTTTATTTACAAAGAAAACTTGTTTTCGCTTTGAATTAGTAAAAAAGCACTGAATCATGTTATTGCTGGCTTGTACAATAAAGGAATCAATCCAAAACAGGCATCTTTTTTGTCAATCAATTTAGGCCTAGTGTAGAGTTCCTTGCAATCGAAAATTGTTTTGACTATGAGAAAAAATATAATTAAAATCCAAAAACCTTGTTAACTTTCGCCGGTGTCGCTGTTGGTGTCTGCCAGTCTACTCCAGTAATATTTCTCTGGTCTCATTTAATTGACCTTATTTTTGGATTTGAAATTACGGGTGAAAACGTTTTTCAAAAAGTTTCAAACAAAAGATTTGTGAGAAATAATTTTTGCTTATCTTTGGTTAGCCAAGGCTTTTTTTAAACATTTTTTGTCCCTCGCCATTTCAAAGTACGTAATAAAAAAGGTCTTTACTTTGAATTGGTGGCCAAAACTGTTTGTTTTCTTTAACAATAAAGAGAAGACTAAATAAGCCCCTCGGTTTAACTTCCACCTTACTGTGTGATTAAGGGTCCACCGGTATAACCTTCCTTCTGAATACCAGACGTGCACAGTAGAGAATGAACCAATCGCATCTAGGGGGGTCGAAATAATTACATAAGGGTCAGAAAAATTCTTCCGACTTCACAACCCTGGTTGTGAGATGAAAAAATGTTGATCAGTAAAACGTTTTGCAAAGCAATGTATTTTGATTTATCCAAAAATTATCAGTTAGCAAATTGATACATTATTGCTGTATCGATTTGACTGTTTTTTTTTGCAAAATGATGACATTGTTTTCCGTCAAATTTATAAATAATTATAATAATAAGCCAAATAAATTGCTATTTTTTCCTTATTTTTGAAAAAATTGAAACACAGATGTAATATTAAAATTAGTTATTTTATAAAATGTTTAGGATTTTCCCCAATTAAAATTAATCGAAACTAAATTTTTACCGTATTTTGTTGTCTTCTAAAAGAGGCAAACATTGAATTCAACCCTATTTTCAGAATATAATGTTGCACGATTTGATCTTAATCTAAAATTACTGGCAAACTTAAAGGTTGAGTCATAAAGCCTCGTCCCACTTGGACATCTAAGTCTATTTATAGCCCTATAACTGAGTCGCAACAAATTTAGAAAAGTAAAAGATCCATTCATCTGTGGAATATTTGCGGAGTGTTTAGACTCGTGGTTTTTAACAATTTGCAAAAACAATAGTTTATCACTTTGATATTTACACCTTTTGTGGTCCGCAATAAGCATGCTAATAAAATAAAAGTAAAAAACTAAAGATTTTTGCAGTTTTCTCTTGTGTTTGATCAGAAATTGATACATTATTTAAAACAATGCTGACAAACCTAGAAAATTTATTAATGCTTTCATTTTTTTCTAGTGTCTCATAAACGTTATTTTTAAAATGATCATAATTTTTGGATCACTTTCTTAATGATCTGATCTTGATCTTGGCCATCTCTCTTTGAGAAAAACATTAAAATCGTGGTATAATTATAAAATAAAGACAAAAGAAAAAAAGAATTTTTTGTTTTAAAATAAATTTAAATGTATAAAGTTTTTTTTAATTTTAACTTTGCAATAGTGTATCTAATCTCGCAAACGTTTTTTTATATATTGATGTAATTGATTTTTTGATGTCAATTTACTGTGTGGATAGATTTATTCAAATTGAAAAGCATTAATTGTCCACACAGGTTTAAACTACTCTAATTGAGTGTTTGTTTTTTTTCTTGTAACTTTTCAGTAAACATAATAATAGTTCGTGTGTTTTAAAGTTTTATTTGTACAAATTTAGAACTGAAAATCTGTTACGAATAAATAATTTATTAATTTTATTGTTCTTGAACTACTTACAGCAACTTGCTTTGAGAGATTTTTTTATTTCAAGTAGAATTTTATTCCAAATTTTCATTCCATTAAAGAAAGATAAGAAGATTTTGTATGTTGGAGTGTTATCCTTTCGTACTAAAAGTTCGTAACAAATCTAGTTTGATACTTGTCAAACTGAAATAATCAGCTTCGCTGCTATAAATCAATTCAATGATGTTGCCCATGTTTAAGGAAGCAAAACGTTAGTTTTGTTTTGATTTTTAATAAAGAATATTTTTGTTTTGGGTAATTTAAAACAATGTTTTTATTAAAAAATTCAAAAAACTCATATTCACTTTGTCAACCTGCATCAACTTTATTGCTCTCAAACACCTGAGCGCCCCTATTCCTTCCTCCTCCCACCAATAAAATTTGTATAAAACCCATATTTTTTAAAAAATAAAGATATTTTTCAGAAAATAATTAGTTGTTGGTTTATACTGAGAGATCGTTTCACCGGGGCCATGTGGTAAAGTTTGAGATGAACACACTGGTCGTTCTGCTGACGTCTGCAGTGTGGAGTTGCTATGTCTCTTCATCACAGGTGACTACGTTTTAATTGCCGAAAGGGGGGTTTTCACATAAAAAAGAACAAGGAGCACTGCTGGAAATTAATTTCAATTTTGATTAAAAAAGCTGCGTCATTAAAATGAATTCTACAAATAGCAATTACATAGATATATTTGCGCTTGCAAAATATGGAAGTCATTGTTGTTTTTATAGTGTGCAATTGATGACGTAGAAATTGTAAGATATCTTTTTCTATGCCTCTGTATGTGTCGATACAAAAAATAACAAGATATGAAGAAAAGCTCAATTGGTAAGAAAAACTCCTCTAAGTTTTCCGAACGTGAATTTTATTTTTAGCCAATCAAGTTGAGGCAACTAGCGATCGACAGAACCTTACATTGTTTATTTTCTAACATTTATTTGCCCAAAGATTCGCCCCAGCTAGATATCGTTTCTTTTTATTCACTGCAATTTTCAATATTCCACTCATGATCAAGCTTGCTGCACATTGGTAGAAAAACGTTTTCAAACAAAAACAAAACTAATATGGTTTCTCTCTTTAAATAACAAAATATCCTTTTTATCATCATAGCATCATCATGGATGATCACTGTTTGCTTTGTTTCAGGGGGATGTGATATGCGAGACAAGGTTCGGTTACCCAATCAAGTATTGTTACGGTGAGTCGCCCATTATTGAAGTCCTTTTACTGATTGCTTTGACCAACGTCTAATTATTCCAATTCCTGCTCGTGAATTCCTTATAATATTTGTTATTTTAACCCGGTAAAAATTAAAACCTCTCGCTGTAGACGCCACACCAGCATTTAGCAAGCAAAAAAATTGCATTGAGTTCATAGCGCGCGTTTAGAAGCATGTTTGCATCGACAAGTCATATTCAAGCTTATGTTTTGTTTGATCGTAACTTAATTTAAACTGATAGTAAAATTCTACTATTATACAATTAATGTCGTGTTTGCTTTCTAAATTTTCACGCTTCTTAGGATTATCTTCAACGATCCTACTTGTCTTTCTTCATCAAGTTTTTCTTCATCATCAAATATGTAGGTTACCTAGTTCAACTGGCCCATTTAGATTCCCGAGTAAAGTTGTGACATTTAGGAATTAAAGTGATGAACCTTTTTTGTTTGTCTGTTTTCAAGTAAATTTGAGTCCGAATCGTAATTGTCAAGAAAGTGAATTCCGAAATATTGCGTTCAAACTAAAGTGAAGACAAAAAAACCAAAAAGGCCAGAGCTTTAATTACTGAATAGACTTTGAGCCGTGATAGATTTACGAAAAAAAATTTAACTCGAGTTGAGTAACCCGATATGCATTAGACTACATGTTATAACAAACACTATTTAGCATACATACGAGTATTATCACAAAAATAATAAGACGTAATAGTTTGAAAGGCAAACTAATTTTTTGAATTGAAGCAAAATAATTGCCTTAGAAAAAAAAGTACGTTTACTTGTTTTAAGTAGAAAAGCAATTTCGGTTAATTTTTCGGTTACAAGTCGTTTAATCATTTTTTAATCTTAGTTCATTCGTACTTCATTTTCGTTCATTTTTTTAATCGTAGTTCATAGATAAAAAAATATCTTTGTTTATCCTTATTGATAAAAAACTCATCTCGAAGCTTTTTGTTTGACACTCGTCAGGAGACAAACGTCGGAATGAAGTAAAAAGTCAATTGATTTTCTAATAAAGCTGAACGAAGATTAATAGATGTTAGAGAAAGGCGTCAAAACGCGTAATCAGCGCAAGATTTTCAAGTTGTATACAAATATTTTTTGACGGCATAAATTTAACTTGGATAATTTGAAGTAAAGGGCTTTTAAAGCAGATAAATGAAAAAAAAAACGCCCAAATAAAAGAATAGTAAATTTTTTATCACTGTAGTGTCGGACGAAAAGTTTGGAGATGAGTTTTTTGTTGGCTATATCAAATTCGGTACCACAAATCACTTTTTAGATAAAAAAGAAAAAGTAAAACCATTGTTTATAACCCTCAATTTATCTAATAAAAAAGCAAAATTATTACTTGTAATTCGGGAGGATGTCATTGTCATAAAAGTCCAGATATTTAAATGCCGTAGAATTAAATTTTGCCCCTTCGCGCAAAATTACGCGGTTGCTAACATACAAGCGTTTTCATTGTTTGTCATCATAGTCGTACTAGGCCAAAACATTTGAAGGGGAGAAATAATATTTCCCAAAATTTTAGGACGGGTTTTGGAATTATGACTTCGCATCGTCTCTGTAGATGCTCAAATATCACCCAGATTTAATACGAAGATTTTTTTGGTCTTCATTCGTATTTTTAGTGGTAAATGGAACAAAAAAACGTAAATTTGTACGTGAAATAGATTGGTTTTGCCGAAATAAATTTTTCTAGGTACAAAAAGAAGAGAAAAAGTCTGTAAATTAAATCTTAATTGGTTTTTGGCACGGATCTGGATTGTAAAATAACTCTGCCCTAAAAATTAACATAAAGTAATTTACTCCTACCGAAAATTGTACGCTGAGTCCCCGAAAAAACCTAATTCTACCCAAATTTTTTTAGGGGCAATTACCTTCCCTGTTTTCCACTTCGCACAACTATGTTCGTCATAATATTTAAAATATTGTTTAGAATTTAAATTATTTAGAAAATCAATGGCGCTCCATCTTTTTCTGTAAAAAATCTTATTTCAAAAAACGGGAAAATATAAAAAATAAATCCTTTTTGATTGTAGTTACAATCACAGGTTTTTTAACTTTTTCTCTTTTATTTTTAGTACGAATTCTGTTCTACAATAAAATAGCAAAGCTTTGTAAAGTTTCTTTTATTTGAATTCTGAGGAAAAGTTTGATAATTGACTTAGCAAAAAAAAAAGCAATACAAAACTTTTGTGTTTCCATAGTCTATCTTTTATTGTTTCATTTTATTAATCTGTGCATATTGTTTGTCCGCAGGTGTCACTGCGTATTGCTGTGGAGAGCTGCACGAGCAGTGTTGCTGGGAAAAAATATGGAAAGTTTGGTGTGAGTTGGACATTCTTTTCTATTTACGTATATGTCCCTAAATTATCTTTCTGTAACACAAGGTTTTACTGGAGGAGCAAACAATACACTCAGCACGCACAATTTTTTTTAATTTTTTGGATTGGATTGATAAAAAATTTGTTTTAAAACGTCTGGGATGATTTCAAGATAAAAAAAGATTCATTTATTTTCAATGGCACATTTCCAGCTTTCTAGGCTAGGATTAAATCAGAGGCTAAGAAAAGCGTTTGAGTCGTCGCAATGCAATGGCAATTACTTCATTAACTTTTCCTCCTGGGTATACCAGGAGTGGAAGTGTCTCTCCGCTTATGCTTATAGCTAATTCTTGTTCTGCTTAAAATTCCTGTCCGGCACAGGGTTCTGGGTCGTGACGTTCATCATCATCACGGCCATCTTCTCCTGTTGTGGATATTACTGCAGCAGCACGGCGGAGAGCGGAAGATACGGATTGCTCCGATCAGACTCCTTCAGCGTCTTCCATCGCTTCCGGAGGTTCTCCTCAGCCGATTATCCTGTAACTGATGACCAATGGAAGGTTTGTGTTTTAAAGCACTCCTCCTTTTCTAGTTTCATGTTTTATTTTTTTAGCCCCCGGAAGTGGAACTTCCTCCCTACACCCTAGTGCCCTCCACCAGCCGGGAATTGGACAATCCTGACCCTCCCCAAAACATACCATATTTGGTAAGTTTAAACTTGACGTAATTACTCCAATATCCTGATCTTTCCGTTTGTGTTGTGAATCCAGGAGCCGCCGCCGCCTTATACCACGGTGGCCACTCATCCACAGCCTGAATCTGACGAAACTACACCATTGGTCACCTCTGAAACCCATCAAAATGAGAGAGACAGTCAATCGCACGAGGCCGCTAATACGACGACTGTATCGTCACACTAACCTCACGCGTTTTTGTTGTTTGTATCTTTAGAAACTTATTTCAGTTCGTTCTTATTCCTTGTCACCCCTTTGTAATCGATTCAAGCAAAATTTTAAAGCGTTAGAAGAATGCAAGAAACCGGGTTCCAGAGCGCAAGCACAGCAGTCTATTTTGCTTTTTGTTTTTTAGGCAATTGTTTTGTACTGGAGCTAAAAAAACAAGAACACAATGCAATTAAGGAAAAGTATAATAATTAAACCTCCGCGCTCCCCGCAGTTGTCAGAAAATTCAATATAAAAGTTTAGACATTCAAGTCAAGAATCAAACCGTCAAGTTTTTGATGTAAAACTTTAAACCAAACCTTCTCGTTGATGTGAAAATTTTTTTTAAATCAAATTGATTCTAATTTGCTAAAGCGAATCACTTGGAAGTGTTACCATTTATTTTTGCAGCTGCACGGTCAGACGAAGTCCGTATTAGTAGCGAAAAATTCAAACTGATTGGTGCTCAACAGTTGTGTAAATCGAGTTTATATCCGTCACATTCAGTTCATTTTAGAAATTAAACGATTTGTTGGTTGAGAAGATAATTTGTTGGATAACAGCGCCGGAAGTTACCGCGCCGCTGTTATCCAGACGCCGATGTGTGCATTTTTGGTTAGATAGTTTAGTACGTGGAGCCAAAACTTGTGATAAAAAGGACACAAGTTCACAACTCAGATTGGGCATAGGTTATCTTGCACAAACAAGTGCAAGATGACAAAGGCCTTGCTTGAGTTGTGTGCCTTTGTGTGCCTTTGATCACGGGTCACTCGCTAAACTATACTAATAACAACTGTGGTATTTGAACTCATTTTTTATATAGCAGTTGCTGCCTTTTCGCGGAACTCGAAAGAGAATAATCTCCTTACCGAAGCTGCAGCATAAAATTATTGCTTGTGCCAATTCGAAAGTTTGACGTCACGGTAGCGCAGTCATTGCTTAATTGCAGCTTATAATCGAGATGATGTGGGCTGCAGGTCACGAAGTTAGCTCAATATGACTCGGCGTTTTTATGCAAAGAAAACGTAAGCGGAGCTAGTTGAAAACTCGGAATCAAAAAGAATTGGAGGCTGTTATTGTGCAATTGTAGATTGTCCCCCTAACCGGAAGCTCTCGTGTGCTAGGCTGGTGCGCTTCGCATCCGCATCATGTTGATGATCAACTTCCTGCTTAGCAGAACACGCTCACGTAAACTAATACTGCGTAATAACGTCGTAAATCTAACGTGACCTTTAACTTCACATATCTCTCTTTTTAACTTATGTTATTTGTAGCATAAACAACCACACAATGAACAATAGACCCTCGCTTGTAAACGAAAAATGACGTACAATTTGAAAATAGATTTTCAAGAGGGCAATGACGTAGCAGTCGTCACATCAACGTAAACTTGATTAGTTAAAATATCAGTAAATATCTTGAAAAACTAATATAAACGTATTTTTTCAGCAATGCTTTAATAAAAACAGCTTCAATTGTGATATCTTAAAAGAATTGTAAAGGATCAGACAGAACAAAATATAATCATCCGGAGAAACAAACTGCAAACAAAATAGCGATCTCGTTTTGTTGGTGGTTAAAGTAAAACATGGGTTTTGCTTTACCAATCTCCTCTCTCTAGTATAAACACAATTTAGTCGGCAACATGGTCGAGTGCTTAGAGCGTTGGGATTGTGATAGACATGGTCCTGGTATAAAACCCACTCGCGTCATTCTGTTGTGTCCTTGAGAAAGGCACTTAACGGCACTTTCCACTGCTTGGTGGTCCTGGCAAGCAGTTCTAAATCAAAGTCGTATCTCTATCAAATTACAAGCGGACAGCAATATTTTGGTATCTCCG
This sequence comes from Diplosoma virens, assembly GCA_963680785.1. Taxonomy (NCBI): domain Eukaryota; kingdom Metazoa; phylum Chordata; class Ascidiacea; order Aplousobranchia; family Didemnidae; genus Diplosoma; species Diplosoma virens. The sequence goes on from OY796891.1 coordinate 2,912,954, forward strand.
GAAGCAGGTCGGGGTAATTGCCTACCTTACGTATTAGCGCCTCCGTCGCTATCCTGCGAGTCAGAAGGACAAATACAGAGATAAAATAAACAAATAAATAAATAAAAGTGGTTTTCATTGATGCGCTAGTAGGCGCACTTTAAACTTTCTGAATAAATGTGATGTTAGTACGACTGAAAGCACCATCTAGCGTTAGATCAAGTGCAATTTTAAAAAAATGGTTGATAGGTGGCAAAAATGAGCTATAAAACTCGCTCTACCCTTGATACATGTATCTTATTCAGAAATGTTTTTGTAAAATTAATGTCTTACTCAAAGCAAACTGCCCATCCACAACGGATGTGAAAAGAAGTTCCAATTAAAAGGGGACCGCAAGGTGGCGTCTCTATAAACCCGACGATTAATATGTTTGGGAATTATAATAGCGGTAAATCGTTTACAAATATCTTTTTATTTCTTCTTTGATTATAGTGTATACGGTGCTCCAGGCGTTGATCACATCATCTGTGACGCCAGCAGACAGAGACGAGCGAATCACGGAGATAAGGACCGGGCCCAGAAGCTGCAATTTAAACGACGTCATAGAACTGACTCCAGCACAGTATTTCGTTAAACACATCTTAAGGAAAGTATGACCGGGTTGTTTGAAGCGCCGTGTTGGTGTTCAGCGCCATCAATATGGTTTCAGTTCAAAACCTACTCTCGTTATTCTGTTGCGTGCTTGAAAAAGATACTCTACGGCTTTCCTGTGCTTGGTGGTCTTGGAAAGCAGTTCTAAATTTCAATCATCTTTAAATAAAATTAAAAAACGATTAAAAAATTGCAACCAAACAGCAACATCTTGGCATATCCGGAAGCAGGTCGGGATTATTGCTCGACGATTGCCCGAGTACAACGCCCCGTTGTTGTCGTGTACGTCACAAGATTGAGCGGAGGCGGTGGTGGGATACTTGCTCAAATTGGCAATGACGTCAGAAGCTTTTGAAATTTGCAAAGCGTTAAAGAATGAAACTTTGTGACATAACGAGCTGAATTGCTTGCCAGCCTCTTCTCAAATATTTGAATTTTATGGTTCCTGGAATTGTAAGCAGGTCCCTGGCCTGGTTCACAGCCACCAAAGGATTATCAAACATTTTTTTTATCATCTAAGTATCTTACTTACATCAAAATATAAAGAATCAATTTTTCGGAATTTGTGAATGTTTCCAATCCGTTGTAATTGCTTGTTGAGTTCCGGCAGATCATCAAGGTGCTCCACAAGCTTGTCAAGTGCTGAAGCTAAGCTGTGTAAGTGTAAACGAAGTGTGAGTCTTATCAGTGATGTCACATTACCCATCACGTCACTCACAAGCGCATAGATTACTTAAAAAGCCCGTCCTTCCCCCCAGCCCTAATCCCGAAACGTGGCTTCACGATAAAGCCGAGCGTCAGGTCCAGCGCATTCTACTATCAGCAAGTAACGAAGTCGATGTTTTCCTGCGTTTTTTTAATAAAATTATTTCAATTGAATTTCAAAAACTTGTATTGAAATTGCAGGAAACCGCAGCTTTCTACACAAACGAACCGAATGTCAGCGAAGTTTAATTCCACCGGTCGATGGTTGGATTATAAACAGGGTGGCCGCCGACGCGAAAATCATTCTTTTCAATTTCTTTTAAAATCAAAATCATAAACACACAAGAGCTCGATCCAATTGCGGTTTCTACGGCAACAATCAAAGCCGCCACTCACCTCTTTGCATGTCGCGACACTTTCGGGTTGTTCTTCATCGACTCTCTCGTTAGCTTTTCGTCGTCGCTTACAAGGTCGTAGAACAGCTGTATGGTTTGCGGTTCTTCCAGGAACAATCTAGAAGCGATCGATCATACTTAAACGTCATCATGGCGGGCCTAAAACTAAGCTGTCCAATCGTTGGTGTTTACTTTCCTATAAAAGTGTGATCAACAAAGACGAACTTTTTATGACAAATTTCGACATTTCGTTCAAGTAAGTTTTCGTTAAATAAATATTCGAACATTTCCAGCAAGATTTACTGGTCAGCTTTTACTTGTCTTGAATCAAGCCACAAGTGTAGTTTAAAAATTTGTTCTTTTTTAATTTTGATTTTTAAATATGTTTGGGCTTTTTTTTAGACATTTTAGGCCCAAGAATAATTAACACTTCATTAAAAATGACTCAAAGCTGTATAAAGAAATTAACCAGATGCAACTCACAAAATTACTTAATAGTATTAAATTCATGAAAACATCTTGTTAGTGTTTCTTTTACATTTTTTTTGACTTTTTTTTTTATAAAGATTCAAAAAGGCTGTCGCTTCGATTCGTCACGACGTACAAGTTCTCGTAGACGCATATTTACAAAATATATACAAAAAACTAAATCTTGGCCCTCAACTAATGGTAATTAATTAACTAATTAATTAAATTTTTTTTGGGAAGCTACAGTGCTTTGTGTAAATTGATGATCTCTATACCGTATTGCTGAAACACAATGAAGAACCGCTTCAAGAAGGATGTCGTTCCTCAGTACTTTATTTAACTTCGAATAATTTTTGGATTCTGCTAAAGATTAAGTTTGGGTTATTTTGATGCATTATGCAAACGTGATTCGTAAATCGAATTGTTCTGGATGATTCGTTTAGCGATGCAAACAAACAGCTCAATCAAAATGAATCTGTCTTTAAAAATTTTGCGAATGATTGATAGTCCACAAGGAATAATATCACCCGAAATTTTATGAAAGTTTTCACTTTAATTTTTTCAGGCAATTATTTTAAATTTGTTTACAGTATAATTTAACTGTGAACAGATAATAAATCAAAGACGATCGATCAAATTAAGTTGATCTGCAAAAAATTTCTACATCGTTATATCAGAGTAAACATAAATTGAGAAAACCTCTTTTTTGTATCAAGTTTTTGAAACTATCGGTTAATCACTTTGTGGCCTTGTTTTTGTTTCGTATTTTAACTTTCTAAATTTATTAAAAAAGTTGTTTTGTTTTGTGTATAGATCAATTTTTAAAGCACATAGTAAAATCTACCATGAAATGATCCACACTTTTACAGTATTAACAGATGATCTTTCATAGCTGCAGTGTTGATTAAATATACTTTAAAAAAGAAATAGCGCCATCTAATAATTCTATCTGGAAATGTTAAAACAGTGTTTGACACAACAAAGCCTCACCAAGCCAGCAAAATCTATCACAACAGCCATTAAATCTCAAAGCTTCGCTATCCTCCTAGAGCCCGTCCATTAACACGGTAAATCTTGGGTTTCTTTGATTCGGTAATTGAAATATCAAGTCAATGTACGACTCGTTAAGAAAAATTTTTGCAACTAGCTAGAAAATTTGTGAGAGGGTCGGGGAAGCACCATAGTGGTCGATTTTGAGTATCGGTATTTTTTATCCCGTGATTGATGACGTCACAACGAACACTTTCTGATATGCAAAAGGCTGAACAAGAAAGAAGCTAGTCTTTTCCGTTGTTTTGATAGTACCTATCACAGAGTAAAAGCCCTTTTCCACTACAAGCATGGAATAAAACATTCTTTGTTTGTATTATGGATTTTTTTACTTTTTTCCGCGCTTTAGCGCTAGCGAAGCGAAAAATCAATAAAAGAAATAAACGAGCAAAAACAAGCCTTTACTCAAACTTAATGATTGTGACGTCGCAGTTTGCTAAAAAACCTAACAAAATAAGTTGGTACACATCATTAATATCAATTTTTCAATTTAAATGAAAACTCAAAGCATGGGGAGCATCTCGGGGAATACCCAGTCGAAACTCAAGGGCGCATAAACATCTGACGCGGACAATCTTCTTTCCTGTCTGATCCACAGAGTGTCTCTTTCTTGCGACGAAAAAAAATTCATTTGTACGATTATGTAAACTAGAGATAAAAATGTTCTAAATTTTATCGAAGTCTGCCTTCACTCCTGGGCAAAACAAATCTTAACAAAAGCGTTTTAAACTTTTTCGATCGGCAGAGGTATCTCGGGCAGGATGGCATCGTCTGATAACACTCTGGCATGCGATCAAAAGGACGCGAATCGATGCTCAGTCTATTCAAAGACTTCAGTTGTGCCCTTAAGAAAGGTACAAAGCGACTCTCACCGAAGTCGCGCTATTTCCTCACAATAGCGACCTTGAAGCAATTGACTTGTTGCACAAACATAGGTTAAAACTGTGACATCATACAGAGGCATTGAAATATTGCATAAAAAATCGTTAAGATAATTGGAGAAAGCACTGCGCGTCACATCTTTGTTAATGCGATTCGTTTTTTGTCACGGTCCAACCAGCCGCACCTTATTATGACGTCTAATCCGTTGCTGAAAATGTAAATAAATTAGACAGTGTTTACGTTACAGTTTAACAAAATTTTGATTAAGGTGGTGTTTTGAAAATTAAAACAAGAGTTTTTCTAAGCTGATAACAAGAATGTAGTTGACTATTTTTATTCTTTATATCATAAAAACGTTCGCTTCAACTTCATAAAATGAATTTAATAAATTGATAAAAAATAATAAGAAATTATCGAAAATATGAAAATATTTGTTTGACATAGCGACAACCACAAAATGTTTGGGTTCAAGCAAAGATTATCATTGTTTCTTGTATTTCAAAGCGGTTTAGAATCTCATCTACAATAAACAAGAACTAATTGGAAACTTGGAAAAATTGTTGGTTGTACGTATTATACCAAACATTTATGCTTTGGCTGGCACACAATCTTGACGGCGTTAAACTAAGTAAACCGACTGTTACGTGATTGCTTGGATCTGCTTATAGAGATACCCAAGCATTGCTGTCGGGTTGAAAATTTTTTAAGGTCATACAATTGTTGATTAGAAGCACTTTATAAGAAGCCGAGCAGGTAATAGTAACCTACAAGGGCGCAGCCAGTGGCGTACCCAGAAATTTGTCACGGGCGGGTTGCTTGCCGAAAACATGATTATTAACAGTAATAATAAAGTGAAGATCTTTTTTTGTCTTCACATTTTTCATGCGCTAATTTTCTTTTGGTGGCCAACCTACATTCTTCAACCTCCCCGTGGGTACGCTTATGGACACAGCTGATGACGAATGCAAGACTTGAACCGGGACTGTACTGATCACTGTCGCCATCAAAACGGCGCTCCTGGCAGCTCGGCCACGTTGGCGACAATTGCAATAACGCGCTTATAACAAGCGGTAAGTAAACAAAGAAACAAACATATTTGCAATAAACCCGTTTATTGCAGGCAACGCTACAATCACTTACCTGCTTGTTAAAAGTGACTGTGTTGGCCGCGTTGATCCATCTAAGTATCTAAGGCAGGGCTTTCCAAACTTTTTGTGTAAGTGACAGACTTTTAAATCACAGATAAATTCGGGATACGTTTTAATTTAATTTTAATCAAAAAGCTTTTTAATAAATTGTTTTATAGGGTAACACCCACAATACAACTTTTGCTAGAAATAATATTATAAAATTTAAAAATGCTTGATGACGGAATGCGACTGTCTTTATCTTGATTTCAACCAAATATTAAACCGCTGTGTTCAACTCACCCAGCTCATATATCTTATTAAAATTGTAAGTCGAGATTTTGCTTTTCTGTAAATAGTTAGTGTCAAATATTGCTCCAAGTCAAGTCGGCGACACACCATTGTGCTACAAGTGACACTTTAATGTGTCGCGACACACAGTTTGGAAAGCACTGATCTAAGGTTTGTGACTTCTATCAATGCAATACTGCTCCGATAGGCGTGACATCACGTACGCCGATGACCAGATGCTCAAAATCTACGAGTTGTGAGCAGACATCTTATATTCTATAAAATGCATCGTGAAAATAACATTACTCAATTTCCTTTTATTTGTTGTCTAAAAATTAAAAAAATGGGACTTGGGTAAAATTCACCCTTGATGTGATTAGCGGAATTTTAATCATGATATGAATTAAGGGTTAATCATTTTAAAATAATCAAAACCATTCTCACTTGTGGAGAATCGAAATTCCCACCTCATCCAAGCCTCTGGCTGTCATCTTCTTCCAAGTTGTCCTCACAATTTCCACTTCATTGCTGCTGATGTCCATAACAAAATTGTATTACAAAGTTAAACTGAACAACAACAACGTGTTAAATCGAATTCCAATTCAATCACTTTGCAACACGCTGTGACGGTTATTGTGACGTCACAGCGCAGTTAAACAAAGCTTGAAGTCAATAAATTTTATGTTATTCGTAAGTTTCTTATTTATCCTGCTAGCGCAACTAGACTCTAATGAAATATTGTCGTGAATTCTTTCCTTTTATCACTTTCAACGTTATGTCTGTGATCGCTTCGGTATCCAAAAATCTTCTTTTATTTCTAAACTTTAAACTAGAAATAGGAAAATCAAAATTTGAAAAACCCACATAATTGGATTTACGCCAGAAGAAACCCAAACTTTGTAGTTAGTTTGCTTTCATTGTTAACGACTTTCTCTGCTGCCTAAAACGTCACTTAAACAACTGACTTTGACGAATTTTTCTTGTTGTTACGATTTATCATTTGTTATTTGATTTTAAACACATCAATCTATTTATGCTGTGATTAAGCTCGTATAAGCTAGTATTTTTGTTTGCTCACAAAGCTAACTTTACTAGTTACTCTGCCTTTATAATGTCTCTTATGATTAGTTACATTAGTAGATTGCAACCTTTGGCGTGGTTTATTAAACTCGATACAAAAAAGACATTTAAGCTGCCGACGTGCAAAAATATTCAAGATCAATTGGTTTTTTCAGCATTTTAGAATTATAAGAATAAGATCCTTGAAGAATAATCTTGCTTATTATCTTGTTCGATCGTTCGAGTATTTATGTAATCTTTATTCGAACAAGGTAATTCTGTGAAAGAAGTTGCGGCAGAACGTGAGAAGGCAACACTTTGCTCTATAAAACTTCTTTTTTTTTTGGTGAAACTTTTTCGGGGTCTGAACGTTTAAAAAGAACCTCAATCTGGTCATCACTTAACAAAATTCCCGGTTACAGCGCCATCTAGCTCACGGGAGCCCTTTCACTCAGCATATAAGTCTCAAAAGCTTTGACTTGCAAAGCTTGAAGGGTCAAGAAATTAAATTTCATTTTTCTTCTGCGAGCAGCTAAATTTCATGAGAAATTGTTTTTATTGCTAACTGATTCAGTTCAAGAAACCACAGGATCAGACAAATCACTCGCTAGTTTTTTGTTTTTTTTCTCATTAAAACAGTGCAGAATCATTCCAACTTAATCCGCCGAAATTCGAGTCAAAAAGATTTAATCCTTAATTATATTTGTGAATGCTCGAGAACCTTACTGTCCCGGATGTAGTTGACGCTAACTGAAACGAAACAGATTGGTTGCCTTGTTAAAACCGCGACCGCTTTCTTTTTTCAAGTAATAAATGCAGCCCTTGCAGGAGCAAGTAAGCAGAGCAAACTTATTTAATCAGCAGCAAACAGCCGCATCGCTGTCGCTGCCAAACTTTCGCGTCATCCCGGTATCGCGGCGCCGAAGCTCAGCGGCAGTTCGGGAGATTATCAACTTTCACTTTCAATTTAACGAACTTCGTTATCACGTGATTTCGAATAGAGACACCAGCCGCTTCAGTCTTGTTAAACGCAGAGATCAGAGAAGTCAACGGTCGTGTTTGTGCCAGGTGCGCTGACCCTTGTCTGCTTGCCCCCCGGGCCACGATGTAAACAAACTCACCAGTCTGCTCTCATCACGTGACGGCCGTTGATGGTAAAGTCGGAGCGGACGCTTTCTGAGTTTCCACTGTGCTCAGGTGGCGGTTCGAAGACTCAAGACGCCCGATTCACGGTCGCGTCATCGTTGTCGTAGTTGTCGCAGGCAACGGGCAGTAGGTCTATCATGGTCCCGCTTACCGTGTGTTTATCGACGGTAATGGAGCCTAAAGACTTCCTTCGAAAATAAAAGAAACGAAAAAATTTTCAAACTTCAATGGCTTTTTTTGTTACGTCGAATAAAAAAAATTTATGACATCATAGTACAAACAACTGATTGTTCTTATCGTATGATGTCGTTTCAGTTGTTTGTTCTTATTATTTCCGGTTTGAGCCTGAATGTGGAAGTCACAAAGTCAGTTGAAAACTTTTGATTTTTTGTTTTTTCATCATCGATGTGATGAGTGTTTGCAATTCGAATGCACAGCGACTTTACGCAACTTTCTATACCAAAAGACCGGGGGAGGGGGTCTGAAAATGAAAATCATTGCAAATTTTCTGCCCAATCAACTCAAAAATGTTTACGTGTAGTTTAAAATTGAAGCGAAAATAAATTATCTTTATGGGCACCTGCTTATTGGGACCGGGAAATATTTTATAAAATTCCTTTTTTTTCTTGTTTTTCACTCTTTTTCTTGCTTATCCCGATCAGACGAGTTTTTTTATAAATATTGGGGTTAGATATTAACGCTAGAATTTAAGATATTAATCTTTCTGAATTAAAGTTTCACTTTTGTCGGATAAGTTGGCACCCCTGTGTTTAGCCCACTTGCACTCCTATGTTTAGCCGACTTCATGAAAAAATCAAACAGCGAATTAAAGTTGCAGTCACCATAACATTTGCTTTTAATATTTTATTAAAAATGTTTCGTGCAGTCGGGTTGCCCCTGACTGCTTCTTGCTTTGCTAACGTTTTAAGTAACTGTTTGACAGATTTTATGGTGACGGAGAGCGATTTCGCTGCGGGACGACCGCTTTATATTGATTGACGCGACTAAAAGTTTCTTTGTTGTTTAGAAAACGCCACTTTGTGATCACTTATACAAATTGGCAAATTCTTTAACACTTTTAAAACTTAATTTGTAAAAATATTTATGGAAATTAGTTGAGTTTTTTTTCATTACTGAAAACCCAGAGATCTTGAGTTATGTCTTGTCGATCACCCTTGGTCATTATGTTCTTTTATTTCCACGTAAACGATATGGATGTCGGGAACGCTGGCAAAGCTTTTGCAGCTTTTAGAAGTAAAGTGATTTCGACTATAAAATTGTCTGAGAAAAGAAAAACATCTTTGGTATTGCAGAATTTCAAAATGATAAAACCAAATTTTGCAAAAAGTTGTTTTCCAATTAATCTTTTTATTTAAGTACGACTCTAGCGTTGGTGGATTTGCGCTTAACAAACAACAACCTAGAATTCATTTACGCGGATATTCTGCGTGATTTGTAAATTCAAATATTTGTAAAAACATGGCGAGAACAAATCTATTATCGCTTGTTGTGAATGTAAACTCAATCGGTTTCATCATAAAGCTTTCAAAAAAATTAATAATGGTGATTTGTGATGAAATAATCGGGGTGGTTTTGCAGTTAACAAGTTAATGCTAAATAGCCATAGTTAAAGGTTTCAACGTAAAAAGCAAACATTGAGAGCTTAGGTTCATAGTCATGGAGCTGTCAGCCGTGTTTGTGACCATATTTGGTGGTCGAAATTGGCTCATTGAAAGAACAGGAAGGCAAAAGCGGCAAACTGAAAAATCTCCGATACATGGCGGAAAAATGTTAGTTTGTGACCTCATCGTTGCCTTCTACTATTTGATTAGAGAATAATAAAAAAACCAAAAATAGAAAATGATTTCATTAAAGTTACTTTTATAGGTTTTTGCAATATAGTCGGAATTATCGAAAAACGATTTACGTTGTTCGTCAAAATTTCAATGAAAACCGCGGTGTGTCGCCGCCTTCAGGAGGAATAATCCAACCTGACACCCTCACCTCGCTTCTTCTTCCATTCTTTTATCAAAAACAAGATTTAGATTTTCGTTCTCTCTTTGATTTTTATTTGGCATCTTAGATTCAGACGCCGTGTTTTGGTTTGCTATTCAAGGGAATTTGCTAATTTAGCTGCAACAAATTATATAGGATTTCCAGGGTAAATAATGGTTAGAAGTTTAGGTTTAAAGTTCTATCTGCTCTTCCCATTTTGGACAAACGTTCCATTATGGGAATATATTTTTAGATTGTCACAAACGATTGTACGATTGTAAAATAAACAAAACTCTTCCATGCATGATAACACAAAGATTGGAGAATATTTTCTTATAACTATATTATTGTGACGTCACTATTTGTATCGCTATAATTTTTCAATTTTGATATTTTAGCACGCAGTTTCGAACGACAATTTTAGAGAATTTGTTACGTCATAAGTTTTTCTACCTTAAAATCTAGTTTTTATTTTGCTTCAGCCCAATGTTGAACCTAAACCCAATCGAAATAACTTAGTTTGCCATACTGTGTTAGACATCGAGCAATAAACGATTAAAAGTTATTTTCTAATAATATCAATAGAATACTTGTCTTATCCATGATAAAAATTGCTACTGTTAAGATGGACAACGACAAAATGATGACCGAAACAACGTTTTTTCTTGCTTTTTTATAATCGATGTTGGAGCGATACCTTGGGCTGAGTTCGAATTTCAGTAAGGTGAATTTAATCAATCACTGATGGCAATTTACTTTTGCTGCCACTTTTCTTTTGTTTGATCAAAAATCTGTCATATGCACAATTTTTTTATTTCCCATTCAAACATTATTTTACACATGTTGGAGGAGAAAGTTTTGTCAATATAATTGTTTGCCTGAAGATGCAAGAATCTTTGCAGGATGATCTCTGCATTGAATAAACAAGAGTGAAATCAAATTAGTGGAACATACCGCAGAACTTTCAAAGCTGTAAAAAGTTGAATGCAAGTCCTTCTCATTTAAAAATCAAAAAGATTTTTTTCTGCAATTTACTACTGAACAATTAAAAGGTGCAATTAAATAAAGGAAACAATGTGAATGCAATTGCAGAGCGCACCTGCAATCGAAACGCTCTAATTGATCTTTTACCGCCACGCTACAGACGACAGTAACACATTTAAGCTTAAATCGTGTTCCTGTATTTGGTGATAAAAGAATCAATTAAATCAATGCATCTTATTCTTCCATTATATTCCGTGACGTAGCGTGGCTGTGTGACATAACTTTAATCATTGCGGCACGCTTGCAGAAACGTTTATTGTTTCAACATTAACAACATTTGTTACATAAACTATTCCGTTGAGACTTCATTAAAAGATGCCGGTGGGCATTTTAAAAGTCTATTCTCTTATAAGATTCCGAAACAATGATCACCTAAAATTAAAACAACACCTTGATTGAGAGTGAAGAATTTTTCCGAAGACCTTGCAAGTTTATTTTTCTGCTTTCAGTTAGTCATAAATATTTCTTCCTCTATGAGATAAGACTTTAAAAGCTACTAAGATTTTTTGTTTGTTTGTTTGTTTTGAGCATAGAATAACATTGCTTATGCATAATGCCACATATACATTAAAAAAAAATGTTAGTATTTTTTAAAATTTTTTTTGTTCATTTAAACCAGTGGCTCTCAAACTTTTAGCACCTCGACCCTGATTCAAGTCCAGAAATCTTTATCGAACCCCTAACCTAGTAAACTCCAGTAGACCCTGTTAACTAAGTAAATTGAAGTGAGGATTAATGAGAAAAGATCTTTTTTGGTCTCTTTATTTCATGCTACTACGTACGTTTTTTCCATTAGATGTGAAAAAAAACAAGTGCAGACAAAAAAATTTCACTTTAACAACCATACAGTTTTTAGTTAAAAATAGGCCTGCACCACTCAAAATAATACAAGAGCCATAAAGATACCAAATTATTTTTTGCATGTAGCACCGACAAATATACTAATAAACGCTTGTCAAAGACATATTCCCAACTCATCTATTCGTGTTATTGTGATGTCATTGCCGTCATAACTTGAGGTTTGTGATGTGATTGCATTCTGTGCGTAGTTTGTCCTTTTGTGATCACACACATCATCACTATTTCACTGATCAAATGATCGGCATTTCTGCTAGAAGGTCGCATTGAAAGGTTGATGGGCCGTGTGCCGCCCGCGGGCTTAATGTTGTGCTGGCCTGTTTTAGACGCTTTGCAAATAAGGTAACGCTGCTTCATCGCTGCAGTAGACCCTTTATTTATTCATTGACCCCTGGCCATTTATCGACCACTTACTATTTATCAACCTTTTGATGTTTCAATCGATTGGCTCAAACAGACGAACTGCAACAGTGACAAAATATTTCTTGTTGCGCATTATGTGTTTCAATATACTGTATTTTAATGTAGCCCAAGAATAATGTCGTGAAAATAGCTTTGATAAAGATCAAAACACTAATTTATGTTGCATTTTATACATGGGGGCATCCAACTTTTTTGAGGCGAGCCATTCTGGCCAATCAAAAATGAGGAATACTTTTTTGGTCTTTTTTTCATAACATTTTTTTAAAAAAAACACTATTACCCTATTTAGTCTGCGACGTTTTGAAAAATTTTTAAAAATTTCTCCCGGGCCACTTAAAATCTTTGCGCTGGTTAAATGTGGCCCGTGGGAAATGGATTAACCGCCGCTGTCATACAATTTACTTTTGTTAGAATATTGTTCAGATTTGGTGTTTTTTGCAAACTTTTTTGAACTTTCTGCACAACATACAGTACGTTTTAACGTATACACTGTTTCTTGTAACATGAAGAAAAGTGTTTCTTCTAACAACTAAATTAAACTTAGGTAACAAAACTACTTAGATAGTGACCCTAAAAGAAAAGATAAACGATATCAAAGCTTTAGTTAATTTTTTAATGAATAATTTGATAAAAGGTAGGCTACACATATTTCTTAAAATTATTAGAGGTTAAACTAAAAAGACAGGTCAAAGAAAGCGCTGTGGCGCCAGCCTATGGTTAATAAAAAAATCTTTATATATGTTTAAGCATGCAGTGTTGCTTTGTACCTAATAGAAATCAAGTAAGTCGTTGAGTAAAACAATTTTTTTGCATGTTTAAATATACACTGTCTCAATAAGCCTATATGCTAAAAAGTGATATTTTTGTCTTTGAACATCATCGGAAGACCCAAAAAAGCTTTTCGTTGAATTTAAAAGAGATTTGTTTTAACAACAAACTAGGACCCTTTCTTAGTTCTCCTTAATTTTAAAGATAAAGTGGTCTTAAAAGAACTTTTTTCCTTATTTCAATGTTCTAAAAGAAAAAAACTCAGGTGTGTACGAAAAAAATTTTTTGGAAAATTCTGCTCAATCCGTACTTAAAATAATATCGTCGTTTTGAAAGATTTTTGAGACTAAAAACGCAATTTCGTAAACCAAAAACCTACTTCTTTTTAAACAAAACTTTTAAAAAACTGCTGAATATTGTAAAGTCTAAAATCTTTAGGAAACCGCTTACTCTAAACCTAACCCGTTGGTTCAATGAAACTGACTTGACCAGTGATTTTCAAAATGGTCGATATCGACCCCCAGGAGTCGATTGAAAGATCCAAGGAGTTAATACAAAACCAGAGAGTCAATAAAGAAATGAAGAGGTCTACTGCAGCAATAAAGCAACGTTACCTTATTTGCAAAAGTACTTGACTAAAAAAGTATGAGTAAGACAAAAATCTTTTTTGGTCTTTGTTTGTTTTTCTTCACATATAATGAAAAAATATAGTTGCATCCAAGTAAAGACAAAAAAACGGTCTTCACTTTAAATAGACCCATGCATCGGTTAAGAGCATAGGCGTACGCAAGGGGGGGTTCAGGGGTCAACCCCTCGGTCAGGATATACATTTATACGTTAATAACATATTAGCGACAAATAGATTACAATACTATGGTATAAGCTTTTATAATTTTTGCACTTGGTACTTTTTAAACTTTATTGGTAATTTTATTAAAGATCATTTTTTCTATCGCCCCGACTGCGTCAAAGTTTTCCAATTTGAGTAAAAATTTTAAAACCGAAAAATATTCTAACATAAAATCAGGTCTTTTATGCTTTCTTGTGATGTCTATTGATGTCTATTATTTTATTGCAATGCTTTTGCATGAGATGCAAGCCTAGGTACATACCAGGAAGATCTCTAATAGAGCTTTTTGATTGCAAAAATTTTAGTACAAAATAACAGTGGTACAAGTAAGGTACAAAACAATACTGCAAGTTTGGTAGTATATATACAAAATCTTTTTGATTGCAAAAAATTAGATCAAGAGATTTACTGAAAGTAATTATTAGCTTTTTGAGCGGAAAAGGCGAAAAGAAGAACTCCCTCAAGCGTAAAAAATGCTGGCTTTCTTGTAAAAAATCAACATCTTCTTCACAATATGCAATGTGCTCTTTATCATAACGACTGCAAACTTTCAAGTTTTGAGGGCGTTCTTATTTTACTTTCCGCTTTTGAAACTAGTCAAAAGTCTAATCCAAGAGGGAATTTGTTTCGCATAAGATATATTCGAGTCAGTGTTGGCTTCAATAGGGTGCGAACAAAGCGGTCGCACCAGGCCTCCCAAAAATACATCAAAAAGTGGCCCCCCTACACAAAAAATTGCTCTATTTCTTCATAGTAGCACCAGGACGTCGATGGCATGTCCAAATAAAAGAAAAAAATTTTGAAGATTAGCAGCACGCTCTACGGCTGCTCCTTAGCCTTCTGCTACTTTTGCTTGTGGAAGTAAAGATCTTTTTTTTTAGAGATCACAACGTCTTGAGACAGTAAAATGTGCCTCTCCATGTTTTGGATTCACCCAATAGTGGCCTCTCCTAAATTGAAGACCTCTTTTTTAGAGATCTCTTTGTTTTTACACACTAAAAATGGCTTTAGCTACTACCTTTTTTTAGTACACTAAATAGTAGCCTGCCCTTACTTTTCTTGCACCAGGCCTCCCTTTTTGTAAGCCATCACTGATTCGAGTCTCCAGCAAGAAAGTTTCTACTTAGTGAGATTAAAAACCTTTAAAACGAAAGCACTGGCTTCATTACTAGGGTTGCCTGGTAGTTCGGAAAATTTTCGGACAATATTAGTCTGAAATTCGGACATTTTAGAACAAATTTAAAAACATTGTTTATTTTTGATAACAAATTTATTTTGCATGGTGTAAAAAAAGAATATTTATAAGCAAAAAACAGTCTCCCTTATACAGTATCAATGAAATAAAATAAGAGAAACGAACAAACAAACAAGAAAAACATATACCTATACACTGTATATCAAGCAAAAAAACTAACAGTGTGCAGCGTAATGGCTGCAATTTACTTTTATAACAAAATTTTAAATTATGTCATTAGTTCTTTGGTTTCTTCTTGGGTGGAGAACATTTCTTGCGGGCAAAACCTTGCTGTTCCGTTCTTAAAAATCGCGCACACTTTATATTTTCACAGTCTCATGGGAAATCTTTTTGATTGCGCTTTGGTCCGGCTCAGGTGGCCGAAGAAATAACGGTTTGATAATTAATTTAAATATTTTACATTTATTTATAAGAAATTGGCAACACTGTTCTCATTGTTATAGTAAATTCTAGACTTTCCGCATGACTTGTTTTCACTATGATACAATATTACATGTTTGTGAATCGCTGGATCTGGCAAGATGATGCAATATTGGGTGATTGTTGTTTTTAACCTGAATTTAAAGAACTTTTGAGATACATGTGACCGAGTGATATAAATAAGGCGCGCTCGGAAGCATTATGATTGATTCGATTATGATAGAATGTTACGTGGTGATAAATCGGTATTGGAAATTTTGTTAGCTTTGTGAAGTCATAGTTTTTTAAACGCGATTCTCTAGTTGTTTACGTAATTGCTGAACAAGTAAGCTACTGACCCTGTATTTGCTGTTGATTGTATACTATTTTGGGCTCCTAAGTTGATTGGAGCATAATTTATTAATAAAGAAGATTAAGAATTTCATCTTGTAAACAGCCAGGATTGTGTTATTGGTGAGAGCCTTTCATAACAGGCACCGAACAAGTATAAGATTAAATCAATTTCTACAAAAAATTTCAAAAACTAAAATTGGTGAAACTCTACAAAATTTAAAAAAATTTTACCAGCGTAACATCTCTTTAGTTGAAACAAAATCGACACAGCATTTTTTAACAAAATGAAATTCGCTTTTGATGCACAGTATTGACTCCAGCAAGATAGGTTTCATTCGGTTTCTGGTTTTTGTCTTACAAAGGTAAATAAAACTGGTAAAAAGCCGCTCGACGGTTGAATTAGATACAAGGACGGACAGGCAGGCCAACGCATAATCCACGAAATCTTTGAATTCTCTAGTTCCAATAGCATCTGTGTATTGAGAAACTCTAAGCCAGAGGTCTCTAAACTTTTCGAGCAGGGGGACGTATGTAGATTTGTTTGGGCCTCCTCGGGCCAAAGCCAAAGGTGTTATCTAGTTATTCTACCAATCAAGGTGTTCTCTAAAAAAAAAAAGAAAAAAAAAGTTTTTCACTTGAATTCCGACTCATATTTTTCAATTTTTCTCCCGAAATCAAGGTGTTTTCTAAAAAAAAAAGCGGCTTCACTTGACTTCAGACTCGTAATTTTCAATTTTCGTCCCGAAATCAAGATGTTCTCTAAAAAAACAAACAAGGTCTTCGCCTAAATTCGGTAACTATTTTATGGCTATGGGTATTTCTGACATATTTCTATTTAATTATGGTCCAAAGTGAGTGTATATGTTTTTTACAAAGAGCTCCGCGGGCCGTACTTTGGAGACCCCTGCTCTAAGCCAATACTGCATGTATAATATCATGGGGAACTTCATCATCAAATCCACTAAGAAAAGCTTGGATACCCTTATTTAAATAAAGCTTTAATTAGCTAAGCTTTTGTTGAAATACAGCGGCTAGCTGGAAAGACAAAATACGAATTTAAATGTTGAACTGTTGATTGTCCTTTATATTTAAACAATATCTATTGTCTATGCCAGTGTGGTTCAACTACAGGCCCGCGGATAGAATTTGTGCCTCCCACGGAACAATTTTGCACAATTCAAGTCTTGTCGATTACAAGCAGCGGCAACCTTCCATAACAAGGCATGACGAGCTGATGGAAGAGAATCTAGGGTTGAGACCGATTCCAAGTGAAGGCTCTTTATTTGGAGAACATCATGATTTTGGGACGAAAATAGGAAAATCGGAGATCGATTCGAAGTGAAGACTTTTTTTTAGAGAACACAATGATTTCCAATAATTTCTAGCCGCCTGAGGCCCGCAAGCTCGAACAAATTTGAAAAGTGGCCCGCAAAAGTGAAGAAGTTGGACCACCCTGGTCTATGCGACGCACCAGCGTTTCCCAATCTGTGTTCTGTGAGCTTCTTTGAGTGTTTCGCGAGTTTTCTCAAAGTTTAAAACTCTTTCTCTACCAAATTCGTAATAATTCAAATGCTGGCGGACTGCCAAATTTGCATTTATGCGAAGATTAATTCATGTAAATGTACGGCAAATTGGAAATTCGGAGTTATGCAAAGACAGGTTATATTACGTCACAGTAAGCTTTTTTCTCGCTGCATATGTAGATGAGAGATTGGAAACTTTATACGTTTAAAAGAGCGGAAAGTTTTCTAATTAATTGTTATAGATGTTTATTGAGTTATTTAATTGAAACAAATCGCCTCTCAATGGATCGCTGGCTAAAAATTGGTGGTCTCAAAAAAATTTGTCATAATTCTCTTGTACCATTTACTAATGCGGAACAAATTGAACTTTTAATCGATAATGGCTTTATTGAAAGCAGTGATAATTCACCAGTAAACAGCAACAACACAGTACAAGCCATTGACTCTAAGCATCTTTCCAGTAAGCGCGGTGTTAAGCGCAAGTATGATGAGAGTTACCTGGGCTTTGGGTTTACTTGGACAAGTTCTGGAGGCTGTCCTGATGCTCTTTGTGTCATATGCCAAACAATTCAGCAAAATAGTTCTCTTGCGCCTGCCAAAATGAGGAGACATTTTGAAAGGAATCATCCTACCTTAGTTGGAAAAAGCATTTCGTTTTTCGATCCAAACTTCGTGTTACGACCAAACCAAATTTCCTTTCTCTTCTGACTTAGTTTGCGATCTAACTATTACGCTTCACTGGCTGGACGTTACACGTCATCGTAATCGAAACCACGTTTTCCACGCAAGTAATTCCTTTCATTTGGTAAATATGCTAGTTAGAGTACGCACAAAAGTTTTTGGCTCGCTCGCTCACTCGTTTAGTGAAAATTCCCGCTGCCTTAAATAATTTTGTAAGTCATATCTTGCTGGCTTTGTGAATAGTTTCTAATATATTTTGCTTTTAGATAACCTTTAAAATTTTTGAATCGGAAATATTGCGTTAGCGTGCGCCTTTCGCTTGCTTGGTGTTTGGTGTGCTGGAGCAGGAAACATAAGGCTTCACACTTCCGGCCATTAAATTATTTTTAGTCATTTGTTATTCTCGCTGGTGCAATGTTTCGCGCATTGAAATTGGCAGAGTATCTTAGGTTATTTTCGCGCAGCAGTAGCTGGCCATTCGCCTCCCCTGTAGCGCACCAGTGTAGTTTGGAGCCTAAACTTCGCGAAATAAAAAGTATGCAGAGATTCAACATTCATTTCAACCGAAAAATTATTGGCGGTATCTTATAAGCAAAAGAATTGCTTTGGCCGATGAGGCACACACAATAGCCGAGAATCTCATCAAGCCTTGCATGCTTAAACCTGCTAAAATTTTATTGAGAGAAAACAACTGCCAAAAACTGGAGACCATTCCTTTATCAAACAATACAGTCAGCCGTCGTATAGATCAGGGCTTCTCAAACTTTTTTGTTCTTCGACCCATTTTAAAAAATAAACAAAATCAGGTGTTCTCCAAAAAAAAGGACTTCACGTAGAATCAGGTTCTGATTTGCAATTTTTGTCTCCAAAATTAGGTGTTCTCTTAAAAAAAAAAAGAAAAGTCTTCACTCTGATTCAGGGGTAATTTTGTCGATTAAATGTAGATTAAATCGATTAAATAACTATTATTGTAAAAAAGCCGATTTTAAAAGCACAAAAAGCAAATAGTTTCGCGACCCCAAAATTTTTTTACGCGACCCACAGTTTGAGAAGCCCTGATATAGATGAAATGAGTACATATATAAAATCCAGTGACGTGCCGCGAAGCTTTTAATTGGTGAGGCACTGATTTTTAAAAACAATGTTATTACTAATTTTATTGCTTGCCAAGACCACCAAGCAGGGGAAAGTGCTGTAAAGTGTTTTTTCTATGGAAACAACGGAAAGGCGCGAGTAGGTTTTGAACCCAGACCGTGTTGATCACAAGCACGATGCTCTAACCACTCGCCAGGCTGCCGACGAAAAATGTTCTGTTTGTGAAAAACTTGCAAAAATTTTTCAGTTTTCTTTAACATCAAAATTGTGAAATCTGTTTATTTACAGACAAATCAGTGCTTTAGGTTTTATAAGTTTTAAGGAATTTGATTTTGTATGAGAGCCTTCGATTTCACGCGCTTGCTAAAGCTTTCATGATCAGATCCAGGGTGCAAAAAGGGCTTAAATCCTTAAATTTTCAGGCAGATTACCTACTTTTTTTGTCCCAAGCATCATCTTCTACAGATATCTTTAGAAGTTCGCCGAAAAATTTTTGATTGTTCGTTTTCCATGACCTCCAAACGATTCAAAAAATTTTCGGAGTCTCCTAATAAATTTCTTTCGGTGAAGTAAAAAAACGCCATAGTTGGAGAAGAAGAGAAATTATAAAAATTAAATTCAATTTTTGGTATAAAGCGAAATTATAAAGACTATTTTTGTTAATGAAGGAAGTACTCGCGATTCTTAAATTCACTCTTTGTTAAATGCTGGCGTGTCCGACGATTTACGGAATTTGATAGCTATATCCGTCTTCGAAGTGCTGAACTTGTTTGAATAAGGTCAGCGAAATCCCTTCAAGTTACCAACCACCCTTATTTAATATGCCTAACTAATTTAATATGCCTATAACGCCCGATCCAGGAAAAATATAATTGTAATTTAAATACGAAGGAGAAGATTGAATTTATTTGTTACCTACGGTTTCACAAGCGCAGCTACTTAACACAATACAGCATAAAATAATGATCACCTGGCCATTCAGCAAAATCACGGTCACCGTTCCCTGAGCGAAATTATGGTCACACTTCTATGAGCGCAATGTCGCTCTACTTATGATAAACTTGAATTGGGCCACGTGGCTAAGACGACAAACTTTACAATAAAATCAATTTCAAGCCCTTACACAGATCGCTGCCAAAGCGAGGTCACATCGCTACTATTTAATTAGGACGATGCATGTAGGTCATTAAGAGAGGAGATACCGGTAGGTCATTACATTTAATTTAAAAAAGTCTTTAACTTGATTGATCTGTTAAAAAACGTCACATATATTAAATCTTTTCGTTATTGGCAGCTTCGTCGTCGTCGTCGTCGTTTGAAGGGTATCCACTCCAGTCCAGACACAAACAGGACTGGGGCCGAGGGTTTATCCTTTTACTACCCCAGACTGCTGCACTGCCTGAATCAGATGCTGGCAGTGATGTCATTAAGCCAGCATCGAGTTTCGTCATCCAAAACCGTCAGACCTCGTGCTCCATGTGGTGCCCGATGTATAGGGCACGCTGTTAGTACATGGTCTGCGGTTTGCTCAGAGGCGCCACACTCGCAATTCGGTGAAGGAGCGAGACCCCATTTGTGCATGGACAAATGGAATCGCCCAACACCAGTCCGCAGGCGGTTGAGCTTAATCCAAGCTACTCAGGGTAAGCCCATCCCAACAGGCCTGGCACCGGTCTCGGGCACAAAAGCACGGAGCCTGGAAACATTTTCACAATACTCCGCGTTCCATTTGTGATTTGTCCATTCAGAGGCGCGGATGCCAAGTCTGGCAAGATTGTCCAAGAGATTCCACGCACCTGGCACAAACGGGCGTCTGGATCTTAGTCTCACTTGGCCAGTATCTGAGGACCCACTTAAAAGACCATGCAAGATATGATCGGGGTCCAGAGATCCACGGTAAGCCAAGGAGAATGTCGCTCCCATTCGGCGAAGCTCAGCTGGCTGGATGCCTGAGAGTACGGGTAGGTGGTCCGTTGGAGTGGGACGCAGGCATCCAGTAACTATGCGCAAGGCGTCATTTAAGACACTGTCGATGAGGCGAGTGTGAGCACTGCGACACCAGACTGGCGCACAGTACTCAGCTGTTGAGTAGACTAGAGACAAGGTGGCTATGCGTAGTGTTTTAGCACCAGCACCCCATCCCGAGCCCACGAGTCGCCTCAGCAGTGTGACGCGCGATGATAGTTTTTTGCGCAATGCCACTAAATGGTGACGAAACGTGAGCGATCTGTCCAGTTTTACCCCAAGATAAGTAGGGGTTGGACAGAACGGTAAAAGTCTATCGTTGTTGTAGACCTTTAGCTCACGTTTGGCCTCTCGGTTATTTAAGTGAAAGGCTGCCGTCACCGTCTTAGTGTGACTGAGCTTCAACCTCCAAGTCTGGATATACGCTGAAAGTGTGGACATGTCTTTTTTTGTCTTGGCTTAAGATCCCCTCCAAGTCCTTCCAGTTTCCAGAAGAGTGCAACAATGCTAAATCATCAGCATAAGCAAACTTTCTGGAAATCATAGAAGGAAGATCGTACGTATAAATGTTAAATAGGAGGGGAGCCAAAACCTATCCTTGAGGAACGCCGTTTTCAAGACGGCGTAGCCTGCTTTGCTTGCTGTCACCGGTGGTAAGGGTGAAACTTCGATTTCGGACAAGCTCCATGATCATTTTGATCATGTGGTTATCCGGAAGTAGTCTCAGCAGCTTGCAGGTAAGGCCACGGTGCCAGACAGTGTCATAAGCAGCTGTCAGAACGATAAATACGGTACCGGCCTTCTTTTTAGCCTCGAAAGAATCCTCGAAGTTCTGGGTTAGCAGAACAACTTGATCTACGGTTGACTTCCCGCGTCAGAACCCAGCCTGCTCTTTAGGGAGCAGTGGATCGATTAATGGTTTAACGCGGGCGTAGATAAGCCTCTCGAGGATCTTGCAGAAGACACAAGTAGTATACAATGCGTCATTTGGTTGGTGTTTACGCTAGTGGCGCTAGAGAGCAGGTGGAGCGGTGGAGCACTGACGTCATCGCAGGCGTGGTGGCGCTAGAGAGGCGGATCCGGATCCGAATCCGAATCCTATTCCAAATCCTAATCCTATTTCGAATCCTATTTTGAATCCTAATTCTATTCCTAATCCTATTCCTAATCTTACTCCTATTTCTAATCCTACTCCTATTTCTAATCCCACTCCTATTTCTAATCCTACTCCTATTCCTAATCCTACTCCTATTCCTAATCCTACTCCTATTCCTAATCCTACTCCTAATCCTAATCCTATTCCTATTCCTAATCCTACTCCTACTCCTACTCCTACTCCTACTCCTAATCCTAATCCTATTTCTAATCCTAATCCTACTCCTATTCCTACTCCTATTCCTAATCCTTTCCTAATCCTATTCTTATTCCTAACCCTATTCCTATTCCTAATCCTATTTCTATCCTTTTTCCTATTCCTAAGAAAGACGATAATCCTGAGTTCAATTCTTAGCCAAGACAATATAAAACCTAAACCTAAGACATACAGTAGTCCTGAGTTTGACTCCCACCCAAGACAGTAGAAATCCTAATCCTAACAAAGGTCCTGAGCTTGATTCCTACCCAAGACAGTATAAATCCTAGCCCTAAGAAAACCAGTAGTCTTGAGTTGGATTCCTTCCCTAGATAATATAAAACCAAACCCTAAGAAAGACAGAAGTCCTGAGTTTGACTCCCAACCAAAACAGCGAAGCTGTAAATACTAACCCTAAGAAAACCAGTAGTCTTGAGTTTGATCCCCAACCAAGATAATATATATTTAAATCTTAAGAAAGGTCCTGAGTTAGATTCCCACCCAAGACCTTAAATATATATAAACTCTAACCTTAAGAAAGTCAGTGGTCTTGAGTTCGTTTCTTGTTCAAGACAGTATAAATCCTAAACCTAAGAAAATTAGTAGTCCTGAGTTTGATTCTCAACCAAGATAAAAGAAATCTTAATGCTAAGAGAAACAGTGGTCCTGAGTTGAATTCCTACCAAGACAATATAATCTCTAAGTCTAAGAGAGACGGTGGTCCTAAGTTTGACTCCTACCCAAGATAATATTAAACCAAACCCTAAGAACAGCAGTAGTCCTGAGTTCGTTTCTGGTCCAAGACTTCAAAACATAACATAAGGTTATTTCAAGACATTCTGCAAGATTTTAAAGCAATAAAGAAAAGTTTTTCCTGTTTTTAAGCACTCGTAAAACGAACCTACCTAACCTTTTCCTGTTTTTAAGCGCACAATAGAAAATTTCTTTAACCAATTTCTTGATTTTAAGTGCACAATAGAAAAGTCTCTCAATTGGTTTCCTGTTTTTTAAGCACTCTGTAGAAAAAGCTTTCAAACCTTTTGAAGCGCACAATAGAAAATTTCTTTAACCAGTTTCCTGTTTTTTAAGTGCACAATAGAAAATTTCTTTAACCAATTTCCTGTTTTTTAAGCACTCTGTAGAAAAACCTGTCAAAGCTTTTATTGGTTTTAAGCGTACAATAGAAATTCTCTCAATTGGTTTCCTGTTTTTAAGCACTCGTAAAACGAACCTACCTAACCTTTTCCTGATTTTAAACACTCCATTTTCTACAAAGGGTAAGTCAGGTCAATACTCAGTTTTTCCATGGGGATTTCCCGTGGGGATTTCCCTAGGTTTTTACCGGGATTGTTTGTATAAGTTTCTTTGTGCATTGCAAACTTTGTCTTGATTTTGTTATATTTATGTTTAATTTCTCAGTTTTTCCCTAAAAAACTTTGGTTTTTCGATACTTTTATTCAATTTTAAAACTTTTTTTTCTAAAAAACCTTGATTTTTATTATAACTTTGTTTAATTTTTTCTAATCAATCTTAATTCTTTATAACTATCTTCAAATTTTTTATAGGCGAGCTTGATTTTTGTTATACTTATGCTCAATTTTTCAAAAATATTTCTTACACAACCTTGGTTTTTGCTACAACTATCTTCAATTTTTTCTAGACAAATTCGATTTTTATTATACCTTTGTTGAAATTTTAAAAGTTTTTCTTTAGACAACCTTGATTTTTGTCACAAATTTGTTTAATTCTTCAAACATTTTCTTAGTCAACCGTGATTTTTAGATACCTATTTTAATTTTTTTCTAAACAAGTTTGATTTTTGCTATACCCTTGTTGAATTTTTCCAAACTTTTCTTTGTCAACCATGATTTTTATTATACTTTTGTTGAATTTTTAAAAGTTTATCTTGATTTTTGTCATTCCTATCTTCAATTTTCTCCTATTCAAGCTTGATTTTTGTTACAACCTTGTTGAATTTTTCCAAACTTTTCTTTGTCAACCATGATTTTTATTATACTTTTGTTGAATTTTTAAAAGTTTATCTTGATTTTTGTCATTCCTATCTTCAATTTTCTCCTATTCAAGCTTGATTTTTGTTACAACCTTGTTGAATTTTTCAAAATTTTTCTTTGTCAACCATGATTTTTATTATATCTTTGTTGAAATTTTAAAAGTTTTTCTTTAGACAACCTTGATTTTTGTCACACATTTGTTTAATTCTTCAAAAATTTTCTTAGTCAACCGTGATTTTTGGATATCTATCTTCAATTTTTTCTTGACAACCTCGATTTTCGTTATACCTAACCTTAATTTTTGTTATTACTACGCTCAATTTAAAAAGTTTTTCTTGGTAACCTCGATTTTTGTTATACCTTTATTTAATTTTTTTCTAAACAAACTTAATTTTTTTATAACTATCTTCAATTTCTTTCTTGGCAACCTTGATTTTTGTCATACTTATGTTCACTTTCTCAAAAATTTGTCCTAAGAAGCTTGATTTTTAAGCAGCTTTATTTAATTTTAAAACTTTTTCTCTTAGCAACCTTGATTTTTATTATACCTAATCTCAATTTTTTTCTAACAACCTTGATTTTTGTCATACTTTTGTTTAATTTTTTCTAGCCAACCTTGATTTTTGTCATACCTAACCTCAATTTTTTCTTGCCAACCTTGATTTTTATTACCTTATCTTCAATTTTTTTTCTAAACAACCTTGTTTTTGTCATACCTATCTTTAATTTTTCTTGGCAACCTCGATTTTTCTCACACCTATCTTTAATTTTTTCTTAACAATCTTGATTTTTGTCGCACCTAACTTCAATTTTTTTCTAAACAAATTTGATTTTTGTCATACTTTTGTTTAATTTTTCTTGGTTACCTTGATTTTTGTCATACCTAACCTTAATTCTTTCTAGACAAAATTGATTTTGTTATACCTATCTTTAATTTTTCTAAACAACCTCGATTTTCCCATGCCTTTGTTTAATTTTTTCTTTGATTTTTGTTGCACTTACCTTCAATTTTTTTCTAAACAACCTTGCTTTTTGTCATACCTTTGTTCAATTTTTCTTAACAATCCTGGTTTTGTTGCACCTACCTTCAATTTTTTTCTAGACAAACTTGATTTTGTTATATCTATGCTTAATTTTTCTTGGTAACCTTGATTTTTGTCATACCTAATCTCAATTTTTTTCTAGACAAACTTGATTTTGTTATATCTATGCTTAATTTTTTTCTTGGTAACCTTGATTTTTGTTATACCTTTGCTTAATTTTTTCTTGGAAACTTTGATTTTTAGATACCTACATTTAATTTTTTCCCTAAGAAAGCTTGATTTTTAGATACCTTTATTCAATTTTAAAACTTTTTTCTCTAAACATCCTTGATTTTTGTCATACCTAACCTCAATTTTTTCTCTAAGCAGCCTTGATTCTTGTTATACTTAACCTCAATTTTTTCTTGGCAACCTTGATTTTATTATACTTATCTTCAATTTTTTTCTAAGCAACCTTGTTTTTGTTATACCTAAATTCAATTTTTTTTCTTGGCAACCTTGATTTTTACTCACAGTCAAAGTAATTCTTAAAAGTTTTAAACAAAAATTTTTATTGATAGGATATTTGTGTTCAATAAGCAGATGTTTGATAATAAAAAAGTCGTCTTCTTTATTATTTAGTAAACCAAATTCAAACATAGTTATTATTTTTATGTTGTATGAATTTAATTTCTAGTGTTAACATTTTAATTGTTTCAAAAATGAATTCAATTCCAACTACGTTTAATCTTTTGGTCGTTTTATAAACTTTTAATAATAAGAAAGCTACCCGTAATATCTGTAAGCGTGACAATATGCTTTTGATAATTGCGTCAAATTCTCTCTCTTACACAGAAGCTGGCCGTATCCTGTTCATAGCGTATTGCGTTTCCTGACATATTCATGATCGGAGTTTGAAAATCTGGTTACCTTAATTTCCAGAGTAAAAATAGAGTAAGCGAAAATTTTTATAATACACTTTGATTTTTATACTTTTTAACAATTTTCTGTGAAAAGGAAAATTTATTACAAACTTGACCAAACATATTTTGATTTCAAAACACCGCTTAGTTTGATCCCCAATCAATTGCAACCGTTTATGTTAAAAAGTTTTCCATTTTTTTACTTTTAATAAGAAAACTCATCATAAAACTGAACATTTTAATTCATTTTACCAACTAAATTTTCTAAAATTAACATAAAGTTTGAAATCAAATAAGACCAACGTAAGTTTAAAAAGTTTTGTGTAAGTAAGATCAATTCCAAGAAAAATCGGTTGTATTTTAAAAATATATTAAGATTTATTCTATCAAGTCCTATCGCAGTTAGTTCTTATGTCTACCACCAAACTGAAATTATTTAATTAACTTATTGACTAGCTCGTCTCTAAATAAACTCTTCAAAAAATCAGAAATATCTAAAAATTTTGCTTTCAGGATACGGTTTTGCTTGGGGTAACAAACACAAATAAAGAAACCAACAAATTTACTCTTTTATCTTGAACGTTGCTAACCTCTAAGAAAAAGGTGTGGACATCAACGATGTCAAAGAAAACGTATACGGATATTAAAAATTAAACTTTTAAATTTCATTTTCCGCACAACGTTTTGTGGTCAAGTTTTAAATTATTGCACTAGTTTAACCAAAAATACTTTAGTTTTTCTTTAACCCAAATAAATGTTTTAACCAAAAACTTCATGAATCGATATTAAAAATTGATCCACGAATATATTTTTATACATTTTTCAGACGGAGGTTTTGCGGTCAGGTTCTTAAAATTATCACTATTTAAAAATTTCTTCAAGAATCGCACATTGTAAAGTTTTTTGTATGGAAACACTAGATTCCTTTTACGTGAAAAGAATTTAACTTTTTGAAAGGATTATCTTTCTTCCAAGTGTTTTACATTTTAAAGTTACGCTTAAAAAATCTAAAAAAATTTTTCCTGAAAAATGTACATTTCTTTGTTGCAGGAGTTTGTTAGTTTTTAGAACCAAACCCTAAAAACTCTACTTTATGTTAGGTTTTTGCTATTTTTAACGCATAGCAACAACTCAATCTCAAATTTTTTATCACAATATTGCTTTCTTAATTGTGCAAATGTTGCAATTTTATCAAACTCTTTGTATAATTGTTGCACAGAGGCAAATATTTCGACTTTTGCACGATTCTCATTTTACTTAGTTTTTTCTTTCCAAAGTGAAAAAAGTCGCATTAAATTTACAGTTGAAGAGTGCAGACGTGTTTTGCAAAGCTCTGAAAGAAACAGCTAATTTTAATTACGTCATGTCAAAAGAAAAATCAAAATCTTCTACATCGGTTTTAGCTGCAGACGAAAAGTTTTTAAACAGCTGCGCAAATAGAACAGCCGAAATATTTAAAAAGCAATTAGCTACAATTTGTGAAGAAATTAAGCAAGATTTTAAATCCATTTTCGAAGCGGAAATAGCTGTACTGAAAACAGAAATTTCAGAGTTGAAAAAAAGTCAAACTTTTATTTCAACTCAATATGATGAAATCTTGGAAATAAATCGTAATCAAAGTGATGAGTTGAAAATTTTAATGAACAGTTATGAAGATTTGAAATTTAACCATAACAAACTGAAGGCAATAAATGAAAAGCAAAATGAAGATATGAAAATACTGAGGGAAAAAGCAGACGTTTTAGACAAGAAAACCAATGATGAAGCCATCAAGCTAGATGGGATTGATCAATATAGCCGCAGACAAAACCTTGAATTTCAAGGCATTCCTTTAACTGAAAACGAAGATGCTATTGAGTTAGTTACAAAAATCAGCAATTTGGTTGGTGTAGACGTAAAGAAATCGGACATATCAACAGCGCACAGACTTCCGCCGAAGCGACACGCGAAGGTTGCAGATCCGCCTGCTATTATTGCACGGTTCATTAATAGGAACTTGCGCAACGAGATTTATGGCAAACGCATTGCTGCAAAGCATCTAAAAGAAACGGATTATCCTATTTCTGGTATGAAGAAATTGTTCATTAACGAAAACCTTACGCAAGAGAGAAAAAGATTGCTGTGGCTGACTAAGCAAACAGCAAAAAATTTGAACTACACATACATCTGGACAATGAATGGCAAAATTTATGTTCGAAAAAATGAAGATTCTTCGTCGTTCATTATTCATAATGAAAATGATTTAAGTAAGTTGTGAAGTAATGTCTGTTACTTTTTATATGAGATAACCTACGAAAAAGCGTATTCGATGGTAATGACCCACAACAAAATTACCCATGGGGTAATCCAGACAAACCTTTGTGTCTAACTTTCAATGAAATTGATGATTTAACGAAACACTTTAAATCAAATTGCAATGGGTTAATTGGCTTAACCATTTGTCACCTAAACATGATAAGTTTAGTCAAAAATATTGAAAAACTAGAAGATTTTTTAGATAATTTTGCTCCAAAACCTGACATTATTTGTATAAGTGAAACCAGAACTAATGCCAGTAACGTCGAACTTGTCTCCTTACCCGGGTATAATTTTTTTTGTAATCATTCCAATACCAAAGCAGGTGGTGCTGGTGTTTACGTTGTCGAATCATTAAAAAGCTGCGAACTTCATACATTGAATTTAAAAATTGATGGTTGTGAGGACGTGTGGACGGAGGTCACTATCAGTGATAAGAATAAAATAGTTGTTGGGTCTGTCTACAGACATCCTAAATCAAATTTGAAACTATTTTTTAGCAAATTTCAAAACAATATTATTAGTTTAAAAACTTACAACAAGTTTGTGGTGCTTGGAGATTTCAACATTGACTACAATTGCCATGACACATCAATTGACGTTAAACTCTACGTAAATGGCATCTCTAGTCTTGGTTGTGAGCAATTGGTTACATGCCCTACCAGAGTGTCCTTTTCTAGAAAATCGATTCTAGATCACATTTATATAGATTGTTCTATGTTTAATGAAATATTCACAACCGCAGTTATTGAATGCGATATATCTGATCATTATCCAATTTTCGTCGGACTAAATCTTCCATTAAAAAGAAAAAACACTAGGAGGCCCTTGATAAGGAAAATTTTACCCGAAAAAATTGAAAATTTTCTTAACGAACTGGACTCAACTCTAAAAAAAAACGTCCCAACGAACATTTCTGATCTGACCACTTGCATGACAAAAGTAACGAATAATCTTTTTCCTAAAACTCGCCAATCTAGAAATCAATACAAGTCCGCTAAAAAACCGTGGATAACCAAAGGTATCCTAACTTCGATAAAGCAACAAAATAGGCTTTATAAGAAATTTAAAAAATCTTTGGATGCAAAAGATTTTAAACGTTATAAGTTTTTTCGAAATAAACTGACTCATGTAAAAGAGTCCAGTAAAGCAATCTATTTTCAAAAATTGGTTAAAAATAGTAGAGATTCCTCTACAACATGGAAAGTGGTCAACAAAATAATTCGTAAAAATTCGCCAAAATCTAACTCTTTACCGACTCAAATAAGTGTTAAAGGAAATATGATAAGTAAACCGAGTGAAATTTGTCGTGAATTAAACAAATACTTCTGCAGCATTGGCCATGATATGGCAAATAGCATTGTCGGTGGGGCAAATCAATCGCTTACTGATACTTTCTGTGGACATAGAGTTCAAAATTCCATCTTTTTAAACCCTACTGACGAATACGAAGTTATAAGCATTATAAACAAATTTAAGCCAAACAAGGCATCAGGAATTGATGATATTCCTACAAAATTGATCAAAGCAGCCAAGCATATTTTAAGTCCTTATTTAACCATTATCTTCAATTTGGGTTTAGAAAAAGGGCATTATTACGATGAACTTAAAATTGCCCGCGTTACTCCTTTGTTCAAGGGAGGTATAAAAAGCGAAGTAAAAAACTATCGCCCGATATCTATCCTAACTGCATTTAATAAAGTTTTTGAAACAATAATAAAAAAGCAACTTGTAAATTTTTGGAATAGATTTGAGGTCTTTTCGCCAACACAATTCGGTTTTCGGGAAAACTACTCCACAACTTTAGCTATAATACATCTACGAGAATATATATTAACAGAATTAGACAGCAACATGAATATTTGCGCTTTATTTATTGATTTGGCAAAAGCGTTTGACACAGTAAATCACGAAATTCTTTTGTATAAGCTCACTCAATACGGTATTCGAGGTTTTGCTAATGATTTGATTAGGTCTTATCTTACTAATCGTAAGCAACTTGTTTGCGGTGACGGTTTCTCATCTTCCTATTTAGATATCAATATTGGAGTCCCGCAAGGGAGTGTTTTGGGACCTTTACTGTTTTTGATTTACATAAATGATATATCTTTATGTTCAAATCTAAAAGCAACCTTGTATGCGGATGACAGTGTTTTCACACTATCTCACAAAAATGCAAATACTTTGCAAACCAAATTAAATGCAGAATTACCGAAACTTAATCATTGGCTTAAACTCAACCGACTATCGCTAAATTTAAGGAAAACCAAATATCTATATTTTAGTAAAAGTAATAAGAATATCGCTATTCAAATAGACGGCTCTGATATATTGCAGACAAAATGTATTAAATATCTTGGAGTTCATTTAGATGATAAACTTAAATGGCACAAGCATGTTGAATACGTGGAAGCAAAGCTCTCAGCCGCCACCGGTGCCTTTTCAAAACTCTGCAAATATCTTCCCAGTAACACACTTACATCAGTTTATTACAGCTTAGTTTACTCACATTTACAATATGCAATTATATGCTGGGGAAACACCTCAAAAAAGGTACTCAATAGACTACAGATTAAACAAAATCGTATTATTAAAATTTTAAGTAAAAAATTTGGTAAAAAAGTTCGGTTACAACCTCTTTTTCAAAAATTAAACTTTTTGAGGCTTAATAAAATTTTTAAATTCGAAATAGCTAAATTTATGGTTAAGTTTCACTCTAACAAGTTGCCCCAATTTTGTGAGGAATACCTAAAAAGTTTTGTAAAGGTGTCCTCCGTCCACACCCATTACACTAGAAGTTCTTCTTCAAATGAGTATTATGTACCTAGAACCTTTTATCACAAAACTGATCAATCCCTTAGAGTTATTGGAGCTAAAATCTGGAACGATCTACCTAAATGTTTAAGAAATAAATTAATAACAACTTCCATTAACCATTCAAGTAAATTGCTCAAACAACATTTTCTTGGTACTCATTTTAATCAATGACTCGCTTAGCCTGATCTGTTCTTTTTTTTTTTTTTTTTTTACTTATCAAATCCTTCCTAAGAAATATTTCATTTTAAATTTGATTGTGTTGTGTAAACATTTTGGTATTTGGTAACAGTTACTTAATATTAAAATAAACTTTTTCTTTCTTGTTACTTTTTTCTTCTTAAATCGTCAAAAATAAAACTTTTATTGCACATCCTCGTTGTTTGTTTTTGTTGCTATTATAACATTTGGTTGAATCGTCTATTTACATTGTGTTACAATCACCTGATTTTCTAGTCTCTTTTTCAAATTCTTGTTACTTTTATATATTCTTCATTTTTTGGTTCTCCATCAGTGCTGTTTTAAATATTATTTTTTGTTTTTTTCCTAGTTGTTATATATGTTTATTTTCCTTGCCTGCATTTAAAAAAAAAAAAAAAAACTTCTAATTTATTTTTTTTTTTTATATTACTATTGTTATTCTGATGTGTCATTATACGTTTATTTTAATGTGTAATTGTTTTGTTTTTGTTGCTTATAGTACTAATTTCTTTTACTATGAGGTGAAGCAGACTCGGCGACCGAGTGGCCATCAGGCTACTAATAATGGTCTTTCGCTTCACCTCGTCGCTTTTTTTGTTGGTGTATCTTTATTCCGTTGATTAATTGCCAATTTTAGACGCGATAAAAATAAATACTACTACTACTACTACATTAAAGGTTTTAATTAAATATCGATTTGTTTGTTTTAAATACTAAGCAACAACACAAACATTTCAAAGTTAACTAACAAAAAGTTGACTAATCAAGTTTATTAGACTCATTAAAAGATATCAATTTTTGACTTAAAGAGTTTTTCACCTTGTAACTTAAATATCTTTAATCTACTTTGCATTAAAAAGGTGTTTAGCATTACAAAATTTCACAAGATTTTCTCAAGTTGAAACCGTCTTGATTGAAAAATAGCAAATTTGGCGTTAAAAGTTGTTCGAATTGCAAATCAATATCTGTTTTTAGCAACTGTTTATTCTTAAATGTGATGCTTAAATTAATTTTATGATAAAAATCAGTCAATCTTACAAATTTTAACTAGTTGAAACCGTTTGTGTCTCAAAAAATCAGAAACATTACGTTTCAGCATGATTTAATTTTGCCTTTTTACAAGCAAACTTTTTGAAACAAACCTACATTTTACTTTGTTCACGTTTCAATAGCTAAGTTTGTTGTTTCAAAAGTAAAAGCCAAGAAATTTTTTTTTTTTATTTTTCAATTTGAAGTCACAACTTGTGTATTTTGATTTATAAACCTAAACTTTTTTAATCTATTATGCATGTAAATTGTAGAGCATATCAATTTCTATGTTTTCAACTGGTCTGTTAGATTTTTATTTTAAAAAATTCTCTCGACTTTACGTATTGTTGTCTTTAGTTATAAAAAATTATCACAATTTGTTGAAAAATTTTTGTTTATAAGTTCGTTTGATGGTAAGATGTTAGATAAAAGTCACAATTTGAAAATTTTTTATAATAGTGTTTTTATTGCTTTTGAAAACAAAAATTCGTGCACAAACCTTGAAAAATACACAGATCGTCATGAAAAGTTTTATTTAAACCACAGTGTTGTCTATTTTACCAAGTTTTTTGTATCATTACAGCAATAAACCTATTTCTCAAGTCAACTGTTGAACTTTGCGTCATAATCACAGTTCTTCTTCTTTCTGTTATATTCGTTTTCAACACTATCTTTGTCATTTTTGATTATTTTCTTGTGTTTTTTGCTCATGCCATCATCACCAACCCATAATTTCATAACAATTTTGTTTATTTTTTTTTTTGACGTTCACGTGTCTGTTTTTAGCTTTTGCTTAATTTTTTAATTTTTGGCAATTTTAAAAGGTTTCTTGTTTTATATTTTTCGAAATTATTATTATTTTTTTAAATGTGAACTTTTGACGGTTTTTTCTTGGTTGGTTGGTAGCACTAATTTTGTTTGAGAATAAGAAACAAGTGATTT